>JAOEHT020158297.1:0-11824 GCA_025448195.2 Parazoanthus atlanticus
ATCTCTCAGACACCCTAAGCGTTACCAAAATCCGGAATTTTAACCCCTAAAAGTTACGACGAGCATCCCCGACAAGTTAAGTCCCCCCCGGGTACCAAGCACGCAAGGCATTATGGGGCCTATATTTTACATTGCGTACAACCAACTGATCTGTACACGAAAAACAAACGAAACCAGAAAAGCACGAAACTGAACAATTTTGATAAATTAGGTCAGGACCCGCTTAGCAATTAGCGAAATTAAAGCTTCCATCATGCTTTGCGATCAGGGTATTGCGCTTTTCACAGGTCAATCATTTTTGAAATAGCTGCCTAGCTTTCAAAATTAAACTGATTAAATGGTTTACACAGCAGGGCTTGACACTTAAATTTATGGCAGAGCCCTGCCTTGATAAGCATTCCAGTCCACTCTTTAAACACACCATAGTTGGTATGAACACACCAAGATACTAAAACTGTTTGAGCTAGTTATTTTCCACGTTAGCTGTTCTACTTTCCACGGTATTTGTTAGCTGTTTCCTTCCAACCAATAAAGTACATAACTATAACACAAGCCTTTTCTATTAATTCATTAAAGGCCAGATTAAAAAATAAATATATTTTTCCAAGTACTGAACTCAGCAAAACCTTCCTGATTTCCACACAAAAGGTATCTTCACTTTATATTATTGTGACTATAAAAATCGATTGTTTTTTTGGTAAGGAATTATTTTTAATAAACCGTTTTCTTTAACAACTGCAACGGATCTGGAACGTATCAATGAGGTCACGATAACTTTGACAGATTTGGAGTAGCATTTATCAATACCATATATGGAACAGCTTACTTGAGATATACACTTCAGAACCTCAAACTTGCATCCTGGTTTAATTGGATCAACATGTACAGGGCAAATCTTAAAAACGTGGGGTTTTTTTCAATTTGAATTCTACGTGTAAAGTTTGCCAAGTTAAACAGTAAACGTATGGGTGGGATGTCTACGCTATACAGCCAACAAAATCCACACTTGTATATTATTTTAATTTAAACTTCCAACCGTTTCTCGGTGGTTCTCTCCACGTGGTAAACGTAGCATAACAACTATTTCGTACTAGATGTCGTTCATTGGTCCACTTAACCAAATTATTGGTGTTTTAATGCAAAATGTAAACAAACGTCACAGGCCAAGATTGCCTTACATCTTGTGTTGGAACTTGTTGTAACTGAACATGGTTGTTTTTGTCATGTGAGTTGCTATAATTCGTTTGTATTGCCGTTATTGTTAAACAGTTAAAACTGAAGAGCGGTTCTATGGCCAACGCATGCGAAACTAAAAATACGAAAAAAGTTTTGATTATGGAGTTTTGACGGTTCGCTCGATTGGTTTTTGTTTAGTTCTACGATTTTGGAAATTAAGAAAATCGAACAGAAACTCCCTATACCTTGAGTATAATTTGCCTGCCCCTCAAGGCGACATTCTGCAGCCGTTTGTGCACCTCTTCGGCCAACTCTTCGATGAATTTGTCTGCTTGGATGCTCTGTAGATATAAACAACGGCAGTTGGTGTCAAAGAACAACCGAATATTGTTATCAATTTAGAAAGAGTGAGTTCAATAGCAAACGAACATCCAAGACCTGTGTGAATCTGATTCCATAGTTAATCTCAGCAGACACAGATTTCCGCGCATGCTCAGTTTTCAGTGGTCGATCATCCTCCCCACGGCACACACTGTACAGGTTCTGGCCAGTCTTGTTTCCAAACTGCTGCTGAAGTGTTTGCAGGCTCAGCTGCTGCAGTTCGGCACAACTGTGTACATTTAAGGAGTGGAGCTTATCTCCTAGTGCCCAGCCCACCCCAGGCAGCTCTTTCACCTTCTGTCGGCCTGTAGAAGAATTAAAAACATTCGGTGATTAGGCCAAACAAAATAATATGAGTGGTTCCTGTCCCATAACCTTGAATTATTTGGGTCGGTTAAAACTCTATAATCGGACGTGACGAAATCATGGTATTATTTTTCAACAAGGCTCACTACCGTTTCTCGTTGTTTTCTTAATTTTCCTTCTTTTTTTAAGTTTTATTTATCATCTTACAAGAAACGAGTAAAAAATAAACAACAAGAGGCGTTAACAAATCTTTAATTTCAAGCAAAGTTTCAATCTAGTTACTGATCTGTGTTTATTTAATATGTTAATATAAATATAAATATCAACAAAAACATCAACGCAAGGTCTTTATTATATAAAAAGCAGGGCCGCAAGCTCAACAGAAGCAATAATCTAGAAAAACATGTCTACTCCGCTCGGTACTTAAACATTGTGTCAAGTCAGAACTACAGTTCAAAAGTGGAAAATTTCTATATTTAGAATATTGTAGGGTTGGCAATTTGACGATAAATAATTAGGTAACTACAAGTATTTTCTATTTGGCCTTAAATTAGTGCTCTTAAAGGTACAAATATGGTTTTGCCTTGTCTTAACCTGATAACACACCAATGGCTTGAACTTTGGAGACTTTTTGACTCTTTTGCTCCATTAGTTTGTCTAATATTCCTTGGCGTGACTGCTGTCTTAACATGGCTTCCAGCAGTAATAGAACAACACTCTAAAACCGAGGATAAGTGGGGATAGAAAGGGAAGGATTTGGCTTGTTACGGGGTAAAAGAATGCTCCAGATATTTGTGGTACAGTTTTCACTACGGCTTACAACATAAACTGAGATGAAAACTCTCAGTTGCTAGCTAAAGATCCAACAAACTTACCAATAAACTGCTGAACAGCTTGGAGAGGGCTAGAGGGTAAATAAAATTGGCCATTGGGTTTCGCCTCTCTTGTGCACATGCGGGCCAATAACACATTGTAAGATATTCCAACAGAAGCTGGGCAACCTGTGGCTTCCTTAATTTTCTGACGGATTTCCAGTGCTAGTTCCATTGGTGTCTGGTTTTCTGCAAATGCAATATTTTATCAATATTAAAACTGGCTGCTTTTCGTTTTGATTTTTTTCTTAGAAGTATATGCATTTATGATACACCATATTACATTTGCAGCCCAAATCCTTTGGATAAACGGGCTCTTCAAGACCTTTTCCACACATACAAACAACTACAAACAGCATATTTCTTGACAAAGACACTTATCTGTATATTGACCTCAAAGCAGCTGTTTCTGGATATAATAGCTACAAACGCACGCTCTTTTTATGTATTTGTTATTACGAGCTCGCTATTATCACAAAATATACCAACGATGAAATGAAAATTCTACTTGTGCAGAAAGACGGACAATACACCATTTTGGTACCAAGCACATACATCCAAGATTCCCAAATGTTTTTGTAAACATTTCCAACAAATTACAGTTAACGCAACGGCATTTTCCAAGCGTTATCTTACATTTCCAAAGATTTCCAACTGATAAATTCAGAAAATGTTTAACAGTTCCAAGAATTTCTGAAAAAATGAACATTCTTGAAAATTTCAAAGAACCTGGCATTGCAGACTTCCTATTGCTTGTAGATTTGTACAGTCAACCTTTACTATATATATACTTGCTGTTAACAGGTTGCTCAGGGGAAGCCCCGCGGGGAGCACCTGAAATGTATGTAAACGTATGTATGTATGTATGAAGTTCCACTATAAAAGGGACTAGTCAGGCCATTCACACTTCAGTTGACACTCGACGTTTTTTGGAGTGAACATTTCCGTTTCTTCGCTTCATTGCTTCTTACTTGCTGGGTTACTGCGCGAAATGAAAATCAAATATTTGAATGTCTAACGTTACAGAACACTGCTGGCAGTCATTCAACTACCATCCTCGTCCCACCGCTTCATTTCTTACATTATTAAACTCCACTCTCGAAATATTTAATTTCAGGAGAGGACTTACACACACGCCAAGTTTGTCAAGTTGCAAATTTGAATATTCAATTTCGAGCTTCAACGCATGAAAAGAGGAGTTTAGCCTCTTTTAGCAGGACAACTAGTTCTCCACAGATTCTTATGAGCATGAGTTAATTGACCCAGGACTCGTGACTCACCTTCCAGAGTGTGGGTGACGTCAATGTAGGCCTCGTCACAACTAACGGCCTCGATCTCATGACTGTAACTGACCAGAATCTCATACAGCTGCTGCGACACTTTGCGATACTTGTCAAACTCGTAAGGCACACAGACAATGTTAGGACAGAGCTTGCGAGCCTCACCCAGAAATCTGCCATTGCGGACTCCACAAGCACGTGCTTCATAGCTGCATGAAGCTATCTCTGACATAGAGTTAAGGGATCTTTCTGATGGTGGCATGTCACCTAACATAGGAGTGTTATATCAAAAAATTACATACTGTTTGGTTTTGTCAAAAACGCAGAGTTCGTACAATTTTCAGGCACTAAATTCAAGGACTTTTAAGGACTTCTAAGCACTGAAATCAAGGACTTTGAAGTACTTATCCTACAACGCCACTGCCTAAGGCTAAGTTGTCTACGCGAACAAATAACGATAAGCCATTTACATGCGAAAGATTGAAAGAAGTGTTTGTGTTTAAACTAGTTAATTGCTTTCACATTGTCGACCTTTACTTTTGGAGTAATTGTTGACTCTACAGTGCTATTTCAAGGACTTTCAAGTTCTAAAGTCTAAATTCAAAGGTTTTCAAGTCCTTGAAAAACGAAAATCAAATTCAAGGACTTCCGAGGACCTTACTCGTACACTGTTTAGACGAGGTGCTTGCTAACTGGTACACAAGATGTCTATAACTATTTGTTTGTCAAATTTATTTGAACTTTCCGACACAAAAACTTCCATTCTTTTTTCAATTTTGAAAACCCATAATTCCGAAAACTTTCTTGAAATAGCTGTATAACAAAAGGGAGTTTACGATAATAGGAGGTGATAGCTTTGAAGATGGTGCTGAAATCTCTTTTCTCTCCTATTCACCGTATATTAGATCATAAATAAAACTCTCAGTTTTGAAGACGACCTAACAGGAGGGCATTATGGTGATGATGATTTGATACTCAATATAGCACATTCTCCATAGAATGCCCAAATACATTCTTGGTCTTGTATGCTGGTGGACAGCACGAACTGTCAAGCAAGTCGCCGATGCACACCTCTATGGTAGGTGCAAAGTGTTACTTCTGGGAATGAATTCTCTCAGAATGATTTTGATGTTTTCAACTAATTCGCTGTGTCCTTTTTAAGCTGCACGTTTTAATTATTAGCTGTGCTCACCTTGGTGGGTGGCTCCGCCTAAAATGTTCTAAGATTGGTTTGAGATTTATTGGAGCTGAAACCAATTTCAGGATTTCACACATTTTTTATTTATCTTGGAGAAACGATTTGTTGTATTATGTGCAAGTTATCTTTATATTATTATACTGACGTTCACAATTCTGTTAACAACGTACATGAGATCTTGCACTTGGCATACTGGGGGTCTTTATTCTATTGTTTTACCTTCTACAGCTTTTGAGCCCCCGCTTGCTTTCCCTGCATGACACACAGCGATAGGTTTTCCACGAAGCTCGGGTCTCTCGCACAACGTCACTGACACGAAGAAGCAGTCCATGTCAATATGCATTATTATCTTCTCTTGTGGTTTACCTCCTTTGTTCTTGTTCACGTTACTTTGCTCTTTGCCACTTGCTTGTTTCTCACTGACCAGTTTATTAACAAACTGCTTCAGTTCAGCACTCCAAGTTGACAGATAGTGCAACCGCGAGTTACTGTAGAACGTTGATACAAAGTTGGGATCACCTGCTTTTGGGTGACCATGCAAAGGGGCATTCCCTCTTGGTTGATTGCCAACCAAAGTCACATCTGAAGATGTTGATGGCTCCTCTGGCAACGGTAAAAGGTGAAGATAAAGGTAAAGAATACATGTAAAGGTAAAGATAAAGATAAAGATATAGGTCACTGATAAATATAAATGAAAAGGTCAAGGAAAAAGTCCATATAAAGATACAGGGTAAAGATAAAGGCAAAGATAGGGGTAAATGTTATTAGGTAAAGGTAAAGACATAGGTAGCGATAAATGTAAAGATAGAGGTCGATGATAAATATGAAGGAAAAGGTCAAGGAAAAAGGTATATAAAGACAAAGGGTAAAGGATATGATAAAGGTAAATGTAAAACTAAAGCTACGTGTATAGGTCAAGGATAAAGGTATATATAGAGATAAAAGGTAAAGGTAACACAGGGTGTCAAGCGGCATGTTTGCTCAAAACGATAGGAAAATAGGAATTTCGGGATTGGAAAAATAGCAAAAATAACTAAAAAAAATAGGAAAAATAGGTTCTTCAGAGGTAGTTTGATGGACAGAGATAGCCTCTTTACTCCTAGAGCTATCCCAATCCACCTCTTTTTAGTCCATCAATGTCAAGATACGAATGCAAAAGAGTAAAGGACAATTTTTCAACCTGAAAAGGTGCGGTCTCTTGCATGTTGGTATCAACATCAACGAACACTTATTCAATGTCTTTAACAATTTTAGTATTATCTGCACACAAACGATTGCCCAGGTTTCTCTCTACTCAATTACTGAAAGCACAAACTGGCTTTATATACCAATTTCTTGGATTTTACATCAACAACGCAGCTAATCGGTTTCATTCAGTTGACAAACTAAGTTGCGTTCCCATAATCTCAGCCAACTACACCTACAACAGACACTAGGATAACCAAAGTGTAGTGCTGAACAAGTGACAAAGGCGCATACCTACTAGTGGGGTCCGGGGACAAGCGTCCCCGCGAACATTTTGAGATTTTAGTTCTGAAATATCTAGAAATGCGTCTAAAACATCAAACTACTTTGATGTAGAAATGTATCACAGTGTGTGTTCAAGAAAATGCAAACAAGAAAGCTGAAATACATAATGTTTTGCAGTTTGTAGTACCAAAACTAGGTTATAAAGGTAGGATACCCTACAACAGGGCATAAACAGCTGGTCACTGATATGCTATTTTCTATTGTGTTCGTTTCACAGCGTATTAGGTGTCATTACTGTCACAGAACAATACTAGTTTTTATCTCTGTAGCATTAGCAATTAAAAGGGAGCAAGTACGAGAGAAGATGTGAATTGTACCTGAATCACACGTTGTCGAAGGTTCCTGTACTGAGGTAGGAGGTACCAACCCTGCTGTAGCTGACAGCTTCTGTGTTGGTGTTAAGATGTTTCTCAACTGATCGGGTGGATCACTGGTCTGTGGGCATGGGACTTTTGCTTGCGTTGTCGTGTTGACCAACTGCATAAGGGTAACACCAGATTCTTCTGCACTATTACCACTAACAATTTCACTGTGGTCACTGATGGTTGGTCTTGTTATCAAGGGCCTTACACCTTCATTTAATGAAGTGGACTCAGAGTTCTCAGAAACATCAGCTGCTGTGCTCAGGTGGCATGTGGAGTCACAACTCTCGTTTGCAACATTCGCACATAAAGTGTCTTTCTCTGACTGACTGTAAAAGCGCTCAGAAATGTTCTTATTCTGCATTCTGTGTTTATTCTCCAGCAGTTGTGTTGTTGAACTGGTCACATCAATGTTGGATGTTCCAGTAGCAATACTCATAACACTACTCATAGTATCGGAGCTGGTGCTTGAGATTCCAAGGGCTGGTTGGGTGACTGTGCGTCTGCTATACAGGAGGTAAGGCATGATAGGACACAGTTTGCCCATCTTGATACTGTCTGTGATCCACTCAGGCCGCACAACTTTTTCGCTCCTGATTAAAACAACTCCAAAGTTCAATCACCAAAAAAAGAACATACATGTACATGTACTTCATGAGTCACAGTTCACTGGAAGGTGACTGCAAGCTGGGATATTTCATTAGTGTAGGGATTGTTTTACAACGCAGACAATCTGTTAAACAGCAAAACCTATGGTGAAGGAAGGGACAATTTGCCAGTCTATAAATTTGTCAGTTGGTGCCAAGCTGCTTTCAATATTGTACATGAACAATCAACATTATTGTTGTTTCTATATGTACAGCACAAATACAAAGTAACCAGCTAATCATTATGGGACTAATATGCTGAAAATAATATCTGTAAAGTCCTATGAGAGGAAAGAAGTTGCAAAATGAAAATCTCCTGACCAGAAACAAAAGATGTTACGGACTCAGCTGATTATATATTAGTGTAACAACTTAGTACATGTACATAAGATGTTTACCTGAGCTCTTTTATCTTGCTGTTTGGGAGGTTTGTAGCAATGATGTGTGTGACAGTTGATTTGGAATAATATTGTTGGTACTTCCCACCATGGAGGCCTATTAAACGACGCAGCTCATCGGAGGATGGAGCTGCAGCCAAAGAGGAGAAGCACCAATTTATCCCAGTCCAACTCTAACAACCATTGGCAAATCATAGGACCAACAGGAGACCCATTTTTTTCACAGGGCTATTAACACCACGCAAGCAATCTAGTTTGGCCATTGCTTGAATTTGAATTTCCCATTTACAACTATGAATCTTAGTCAAAATGTGATGTTTCAGTTTCAGTGCCTGGCTCCACTCTTGGTGAGTGCAATGATAGTGAAAACAAAGGGGTGGGGGATGGACTGGCAATTATGAAACATCAATTTTCAAAATGGTGGAATGTGGGAAATTCAAACTCAAGAAATAGTCAAGCTTGCATTTGAACTCTAACTCTATATCTAGACATCCCCCCCTAAAAACAAAGATTTTTCTGTACCCTAAATGTATCTGACCATACTGAAGAGATAGATACCCTATTTCAGACCAAACCTCGAGCAATTCTAAAAGAGAACACACTCAGATTCTTCACAAAAACCATAGATACCCTTTTTCAAAATGTATAGTAAATACTACCCTATCCCAGACCTAATTGGTCTGAAAACCATACCCCTAAGGGCGACACATCAGTACCTGTAAAATCAATTATGGGGACAGTGTTCTAGCTACATGTAGGCCAAAACGAGAGGGCACTGTGCACTGTCGTCTTTCTCGGCACCCTTTTGTTTCTGTGCAGCGCCCTGTTGTTTTCTCATCACAAACTTTTCTTAGGACATGAAATTGTAAAAAAGTGCAGAAACGTTGTAGGTTTTCACTTGATATTTTGGATATTTTTTATACGTAAATTAGAGTGCCCTTTCCTTTCTTTTAGCTAGCTAGAACACTGGGGGAGTAGCCACCAGGATAGCTGGATAAGTTGAAACCTTGCACAGTGCACTTACTGTACTGGTAGATCTTTAGTTAGTCCAAGAGTGTGAAACTGGACAGTTTTAATACTAATAATTTTGAATCACTTACTGGTGTATCCATTAACATGAATGACAACGTTTTCAAATATCTTCCTTTTGTCTCTGAAAAAGTTTGAGAAACAACCTATTAATAAAATTAATTTTTCACACTCCTAATCATAAGCATATGCCAACTAGAGGTACAAAAACAACTGGAAGTAGCCTAGTACTTACTCCTCCCTGGGGGCTGATTTTTTTTCAGTGCTTTTGGACTGGGGACTTATTAGAAGGAGGGCGGGGCTTTATAGAGGCTGGGGGCTTAACTAATACATTTTTATTAATATTGAAAGTTCTATTTTTCACTAGGTGGCAAATAATTAATATGATATCTTTAAATTAACTAACTTGGCAACTGGAGGAAAATTCAACAACAGGTTAAGGGGTGGTTTCTATACCCCAACAAATATTAATTAAAAATTATTATTATTCCTGGTCAAACTGACAGATGGATGTCAACTAGGATTCATATGGCCTGGTTTTTATATAATCATCCAGGTCATCCCAATCACCTCAGTCATTTCAAATAGCTTTAATCTGGAACAATCAAGAAAATCTGGGCGATTATTGGTTTCCACATGTACACAGTCGTCTCAGTTGCCTTATTCAGAGAGTGGGTCTGGCAAGTACGGTATCCTTGGCTAATGCATTATGTGCTATATTTTGGTCTTCTTGATTGTCCCAATCCTCCTGATCAGCTCAGAGTGGTCTCCACACATTCTTTTCTGATTAACAGCTATCATCCTGGAAATCATCTGGATAAAATGCACATCTACCCAAGCGATCCCAATTGTCCTGATCAATTCAAGGATCTCTTGCTGATCATCCCATTCACCAAGCAGTATTTCCATATAATCTTCCCATTGGCAATAGTTTGAACACAATTTCAAATGACCATGAGGAGATTGGGACAACCCAGAGATTATATGGAAACCAGGCTTAAATTGTATGTGGGGAATTATAAAAAGGAGTAAGCAGTACTAGGAAGTATTTTCATGAAATGACAGAGAAAATGAACAATCCAAGAGTTGTGATGATGAAAATTATTTTTAGCTCTTTTTTGAAAATTGTAAGTTGTAAACTCATACCTTTGACACTTGCAATCATCACATCATAAATACAAACATTGGCATCTATTCATACTGCCTTGATACTAATTTTGTTAATATCCATATAACCTATAAACTAAACACAGAAAATATCCCAATCAACTAACCTGTCCTCTATAGAACCCAATTCTTTCTCTTCTTCAAACTGTTTGTCAAGTTTTCTCTGTTTTGCATGGAAGTACTCACCCTATAAACAAAAAAATCTTAACAGTGTCAGGGTTAGAAAAAAATTTGAAAACTCACTTGTCCTTTTGGCGAGTGGTTTCAGAGTTTACTTGCCAAAATTAAACATTCACTTGCCACAACCATCTTCACAGTTTGAATAAAACAAATGCCAGACACAAACTTTTAATGTCCTTCTTATGACTGGTGATACATTTTGTAAGTCCTTCAATTTCAGTGACCAGAAGATTTCTTACTCGTCCGCTTGACAAGTACTGTAGATGACATTTTCACTCGTCCTCGAGCAGTTTCTACTCGTCCCTGACGAGTGGAGGAGTACTTTTTCGAACTTTGCAGTACAATGTATAATACAAAACAATGTAATATAATCTTTAGTTAATAATGTGCAGTATCAATGTTTACCCTGAGGGGATGGAGAGGCAGGGCAGATTGGGGAATTTGATCAAGCTTGCCTTCTAGAGTTGGCTATTTGACCTGGAAGCTCACCCCCAGGGTGGGGTGATTTGAATGTACAGGATGTCAAGAGATGTCTAGACGCATCAAGAAGTGTCTTGACACAGAGATGTCCAGCTGAGAAAGTTAGAGATGTCAAAAGGTGTTTAGAGATCTATGTCTAGAGGTCCCGATAGGTGTCTTGACAGCTCTGGAAACTGTACATAAGCATGACACCCTTAGACACTTCTAGATTTAGAACTACAGAATGTATTTGTTGAAATTATATTTCAAATATAAAAAGTTGGCTGCTTTCTTCATTCATTGGAGTATGCCTTAAGTCAAATATAATTTTCAGATGCAAAACTGGGCATAGTCAAAGGACATGCATGCATGAATGCCTTAAAGTGAGCAAAGCAGACCTTCCAACCTCTGAAACCCACAAACATTGAGGTTTGGAAAATGAACAGGGAAAAACCTTGAGATTTGGGTCGCAAACCTTGAGATTTACATATAAAAGCTCCAAAATGAAGAAATCCCAGGGGCCCCACTCATATATTTTAATGACAGGGGCAGGGGGGGAGGTCCGAAGGATTTTTTGGGGTCTGAAATTTTGGCCAAAAGGGATTTTTTTGGGTCTATGAAAGACACCAGGACTTTTTTGGGTCGCGAAAAAACAGGGATTTTTTAGGATATTGTATTTTTCATCAGTGCAATTTACTGCTTGTGTGGTATTACAGGATACCACTGAGGGATTTCTTTGGGTGTGCTAAAAAAAGTAGGGATTTTTTTGGGTAGACAAATTCTGAAGTTGGAATTTTTTGGGTATAAAATATGAAGGTTCCTCTGTTGGACCCCCCTAT
>JAOEHT020158384.1:0-11824 GCA_025448195.2 Parazoanthus atlanticus
TTAGCGCTAAAATTTCTTAAATAACCCTCAGAAACAAAACGATGGTGTACGTTAAGCATCGAGTTTTGGCACTAAACAGAAGGAAAGGAAAAACAAGGAAGATACACATGTTTAACCCTCCAAATATAGTTAGTTATATAGTACCACGTTTCTTTTCATTGTGTACTTACACGTTTATTTCTTACCTACCGTTCGGTAAGTGTATTGAAGAGTATCGTGAAAGTGTTGAAGAGTATCACTGTACTATAACAAGGCAGCTTACCTCCTGTACCACGTTCAGTGAATGTGTTGAGGAGTATCACTGCACTATAACAAGTTTACCTCCTGTACAACGTTCAGTGAATGTGTTGAAGAGTATCATTGTACTATAACAAGGCAGCTTACCTCCTGTTCAGTGAATGTGTTGAAGAGTATCACTGTACTGTAACAAGGCAGCTTACCTCCTGTTCAGTGAATGTGTTGAAGATTATCACTGTACTGTAACAAGCTGACCTCCTGTACCACGTTCAGTGAATGTGTTGAAGAGTATCACTGTACTGTAACAAGCTTACCTCCTGTTCAGTGAATGCGTTGAAGAGTATCACTGTACTGTAACAAGCTCTGATACCTCCTGTACCATGTTCAGTGAATGTGTTGAAGAGTATCATTGCACTGTAACAAGTTTACCTCCTGTACAACGTTCAGTGAATGTGTTGAAGAGTATCACTGTACTGTCACAAGCTCTGATACCTCCTGTACCATGTTCAGTGAATGTGTTGAAGAGTATCATTGCACTGTAACAAGTTTACTTCCTGTACCATGTTCAGTGAATGTGTTGAAGAGTATCACTGCACTGTCACAAGCTCTGATACCTCCTGTACCATGTTCAGTGAATATGTTGAAGAGTATCACTGCACTGTAACAAGCTTACTCCTGCACCACGTTCAGTGAATGTGTTGAAGTAGTATCATTGTACTGTCACAAACTTACCTCCTGCAATAAGTTGAAAGGTGTCATTGTACTGTAACAAGCTTACCTCCTGCACCACGTTCAATGAGTGTAATGAAAAGTATCTCTGTATTTTAACAAGGTTATCTCCTGCACCACGTTCAGTGAGTGTAATGAGGAGTATCTCTGTATTTTAACAAGCTTACCTCCTGCACCACGTTCAATGAGTGTGTTGAAGGGTGAGACATTCGTGAAGAAGAACAGAGAGGCGAACAACTGGTGGATGATCTCACTGTGCAGATTATACATGTGGACGGTATCATATGGACGTGTTGAATGGTATCACTGTATTTTAACAAGCTTACCTCCTGCACCACGTTCAATAAGGGTGTTGAAGAGTGAGGCATTCGTGAAGAAGAACAGATAGGCGAACAACTGATGGATGATCTCACTGTGCAGATTATACATGTGGACGATATCATACGTTGCCTGGAAGATATTGATAACTGCGTCCACCTCTTGGGGTCTTTTGTCACCATCCTCGTCATCGTCGTATTGCTGGAATGGATTTGTGTCCAGAACGCAAGGGAGAGCAACGTACAGGATCTAAACTCACAAAAAAGGCAAAACATACTCTTAACTACTGTGAAAAATTATTTTTCACCAAGATTCGAGTGATATGTATGTAAAACACCTAAAGTTCAGTGCTCCTTATGCAAATTTAAAAGAAGTGCGAATGTAACTAAAATCTGAAAGTGAAGAAAATTGCTTATTCAAAAACTATGTTCTCACAAAATAGGTAAAATATTGTGACTCGTTTATAACGTAGTGAGAGTGAACAATGTCATCAATTTTGTTAAAATGGCTGAAATCCTTAAAAAGTTCAGTCTGGACAGGCCTCCAAAAGGATTCGCTTAAAAAAACATAGTTTGAGGAAAACAAACAAACCTTAGTGAGATGATAAATGGTTTGCTGAAATGTGTACATGATCACTTCTTCCAGGAAACCCAAAAGTTCATCATCGGCATTCAGCAGTGCCTCGTCTGTGTGTGGTGGCAGCTGTGTTGCATCACCAACGTAGCGAGACATGTTCTCCTGAAGGACGTGAAGCAACTCCAGTGCGTTTGACATCCAGAATATCACTGGCTTGAGCTGCGGCAGCAAATCCTGCAATGCCATCACTGGGTCTGTATCTCTGGAACAATAATGAGACAAATCCGAAATGATAAAAATATGCTACTGCATTGACAGTTTCAAACCATATCCCTTTAAATGTATAAAATAGCATATCCCTTATATTTCAAGAACTTCCTGTTGGCTTTATATCAGCTGGAGTATTCCATCTCCTATATAAGTTGAAATAATTAGGCACTATCCGATCTCTATTTGTTAATTTGATAACTAATACACCTACAGTTGTAACACTATATCATATACCTATAGTTCGGAATTCTAACATCATATCTGCCTGTCTCTTTGATTTTCAATTGATCTAATTATTTCTTTTATTAGGATGTGGGAATCTCACATTAACCGTTATGGGTTGTAAATTCCTAGACTCTCCACTTTGTCAATAAACCTTAATGTAATCTATCTAGTTATATGTAAATGCTGTGAAAATATAACTTGTTGAGTTTAGCAATTATCTAGAAGTGGGATTTAAGGTAGAAAGGCTTGGGTTTTTTGGAGGGAAGTTGTATAAGTTGTGTAAGGCTCAGTTGGATAGAGGAATTGTCGAGCCTTGGACTCAAACGGATTGGGATTTGAACATGGGATCTAAGTGGAAATGTGGAAGACAGAACCAGAGATTTTTCTGAACCAACCGAGTCAACTGTACTGTCTTAACCATGAATATCACCAGTGGTGGCAAGGAGTTGATAAAACGACATCAACAAAGTACGCAATCAGACAGTTCTATTTAACATCATATAATCTAATAACCATGCCTCAGTGATAGTGCCTTCCGCACATACATTACCCTCTCATCCACCAGTATCATGTATGTGAGAATAGTCGCAAAGTCCCGGGTTCAATGCCCAGACTAGTCGGGGGTTGAACAAGTGTGTGCGACGTTTCGTCCCCCCACCCGTGGACAGGGGCGTTAAGCCGTTGGTCTAATCCCTCGACGTTCTATCAGGGGACTTAAAAGAACCCACGCATTATTTTGGGTAAAATCTCGATCGGTGTTGTGGTCTGTCACCTACATACAGTTTATTCCAGCTGGCTGCAAACTGTGTTCCGAGGCCAGGCATGGATTGAATGACGGCTGCCAGAGGCGCCTGTATGCGCTGTCGGTTCGACCTCATGAGCTGTGCTTTCGTAATTTAGGATCACCAAGCAACAATGTTGACGATTAGCTACAGCTACCTACATCTAAACACTACCTACCTATCATGCTGATACTACTGGGTACTGGAGACTATGGACATCAAGTTACTTTGCTTGATCTATGGAAAATATTAAACTTACGGCAAGCGAAGGTCATAATTCAAAAACGAAAAAAACCCATGTACCATTACTCAACGTTCTACTGTAATTGCTACTTACTTGTCAATTGTGTTTCCAATCTCTGAAGTCCTTTTCTAAAAATACATTTGAGATTTTGTATTATAAACCTTAAATTTACTTCGACATTGCCTTGTCAACAAATAACAAAGATAGTAGAAACAATACTGTAGATGTATCTAAGATTTTTGAAAGTTAATCCTTAACCCTATTTGGCCTGGGGGATACGGATGGGGAAAGGGAGGGTGGGGTAAAAATTACCCTCTTACTACATTCTTGTTAATAACTTCAAAACGTATTGGCTTTTCCTAAACTTATCTGCAGACATCTTGGTATGTCAGTTAAGTATTTAGGCCTTGATATGTTCAATGGCAACACAGTTTTGAGTGGCAGCTCCAGTAGAATTAACACCATTATTATATTATTATCATTATCATTATTATTATTATTATTATTATTATTCCGTAGGAAAAGTTCTTACCCAAGCAATGCTTTGTATGGCTGTGGAGATCTTCAACAGGAACTGTCGTGTCTGCAACTCCGCATGGTGTCTGGCTGAATGCTCAATACACATGAGCAACAAGTACGCTGTCGTTAGTTTGTAACATTCACTGTTGAGCTCAACAATGTTAATAATCATGTCTAACAAGTCGTCCTCATCTTCCACTCTAAATGAAATGGATAATCTGTCCTGACTTGAATCTGGTTCATTGTGAAGCATTTCGCCATTCATTGCCTTCACAAACTCCAGCCTCTTATCTGACAAAGAATTTGGATTTGATAAACCTCCTGAGTCTGAATTTTTCAAGTTGTGTGTCGTCAGCTCATTTGCTTGGTGTAAAGCATTTATCCACTGAAATTGAAGTGTGTCCTCAACATCTTGTGTTGCATCCTTGAAGAGAAAAATGTAATATGACCCAAGACCAATCAAGTCCCCAGGAATGAGTTTTGTATTTGTTCTTATTGAGACACCATTAATACTAACAGAGGCATCCTTATGAGGTTCTACATACACAACGAAATTTACAATGCAATCTTCTGCATCGAAGTCTTCCTCGCTTGTTTCAACCCTTTTGCTTACAACGCAATGCTGTGCAAGGATATCTGGTGCAAAGAGCGGGATATCAGGTCTGTTATCGTCATGAGCATTCTCATGGTAACCAATAACTGCCATTTGCTCATCCAACCTATGTACTAATAACTCGTCAGTTTCGTTATATCCTCGAAGAAGCAGAAGGTAAGGTGTGTCCGTTGGTGCCACAAGGGGAGGGAACACAACTGACGGCCGTCCAGAGCTGGTGCCCTCATCAACATAATTAGTGTCTTCCTGTTCATGTGTTGTAGACAGCGATGTAGCATCACTTGCACCTGTTCCTCGTCTGAAATCAGAAAGGGGCGTTGCTCCCTTAGTGAGTGATATACTACTTCTTGGATGGAAGAACTCTGAACTCTGAGTTTCAATTCTCTTCCTTAGCTCAAACCTCCGAGAGAATCCCTGCTCTGGTTTCCACAGTGCTTGAAGTACGAGGGGCCTTTCTTTGTCTCCACTAACTCTGGAATACTCTGTGATCCATTTACCGGGATTGTCAGGATCAGTAGCTTGGCCTGCAGCTGGTTTGGCAAAGTATCCAATCACATCACACAAGACGTAATCTGAAGCATTCTGAGGATCAAGTGAATACCTCTCCAGAGACTGTCTCACAATTTCACTTGCAGTAGTCAGGTCCGTGGCTCTGACACTCTTGTAGTTTGATCCAGGTGAAACATGATCACCAAACACTTTCAGAACACCAGGAGCAAGCTTGTTGGTAGACAACTCTACCTGCTTGCCATTGCTAGAGGCTCCTCTTCTAAAATTGAGTAATGAGCTAAACGATCTTTTCCGTCGCCGCTGTGCCTGATGCGCCTTATGAGCATGGTGGGCACTTCTATCTTGGCTTCCCGATGAGCCATCAAAAAACATTCCCAAAGGACTCTTTGTTCTCCCAGAAGAACTAGAACTCAAGTTAAAAATGTTCCTTGATTTTTCCCTTGCACCTTTGATTGATCCAGAGCCACTGCCATGTGAAGATAGTGACGTCACTGATCCCTGTTTGCTAGGCTGTGGACTGTTACTTTGTGAGCTGATTTCTTGTAGTGACCTGGGTGAGCTGGCTCCTGTGCTCTCGACACTAACCGTAGATGATTCACGACTCTTAGCCACAAGCTTTGGTGAGTTGAGAGCACCATTTGGCAGTGACAAAGGAGCTTCCCTTCCCTCTGGCTCTGCAGCTTTTGGTCTTTTTATTTCCAGTCTGAGAACGAAGCGAGGGTTTTTCTTTGCATTCAGAGCAATTTCAAGTGGACTGTCAGAAGGATCCAGACAAATTTCATCTGCAAAAATATAGTGAAAGCAACTCTTAAGCTGAGAGAAGCACAAAAGCAAGCTATGCTTCTTTTATTAAGTAAATCTTCAACCCTTACTTATTTATATGAGCAAACATACTAGGTCTTTATTCTAAAATGTTATCATTTATCTACTTCAAGGAAAAACATGTTCGCATCATAGCAATTATATCAATTGTTAGATCAGGAACATACAGTTTTACACAAAACTATCAGAAGGTCAAGAAATCTGCAAAAATTGCGGGAAATGATATGAAATAATATTTTTTGACATCATATTAAGTCTTGCATCTGATTTCTCTATTCTGAATCTTGCTTTTGTACTTAACCCTTCAGTCATGAAATATGTCATTTGATGTATTTGGAAATATGTACAAATACAGCAAATGTCTGACGTCATCACTTTTAACATCACAAGCTTGCTAACATTTTCATGAGTAGTGGGATGGTTAGGTCTTTGCAATGGTTCCTCAACAAGGTCATTCAGACAAGATTTGCCAGAGCTAGGACAGAAAATCTGTCAAAATTTTTTCGAAAAATGACAGGAAAATTTTGCTTCTCTTTAGCTCAATTACAGCTTACTTTCTAAGCTAGGTCAAAATCTTTTGCATCAAAGGAAAGAGCAAATAGAGGCCAAGGATATCACAGAGAGAAAAGGGAAAGGAGAACGAAAGCTGAGTGCAAGCAATGGGAAAAATCAGGATTTTGTCGCAAAAAAGATAAATATCTCGAGTTCTTGGCTTCTCAGTGCACAAGCCCCAAATATTGAGTAAATCTTGTCACGCTTCAAACAATTAGAGTTAGAACTTACATCTCTTGGCCATTCCAATAATCATGTTTACAGCCAACTCCACTGAAATCTATCGCCTACAAGGCGTAAATACAGAACTTACAGGTAAATTTCAGTTTTTTTGGTAAAACTTTCATGCTTAAAGGGTTATAACAATTTTGTGTGTGTTCTTGTAATTCACTATTTATTTATTTATTTATTTATTTATTTATTTATTTATTTATTTATTTATTTATTTATTTATTTATGCTGTTTAGAGTTAGGGTGTGTTTTGGAATAGGCATTCAATAGATTGCATGTATACATGTGGAGTGAATGTCAGTATAGTATCCAACTAAAAACCTTCTGGCTTCAATAGTTACATTTAAACTTTTTCTTCTGTTAATTATACTTAGCTTATTTCCGTCAATCCGGCAATATATTTAGAATTATTCTAAGTAAAGTTCAATACAAAGCGTTTGTAAAAGAAAAGGAAAAGAAAAACAAATTATTATTGTGTTCTAGATATTGCTATGTGTCTTCTGTTGCTCTGGATTTCAAAAATAAAGGCTCCAAAATTTTAAATTATTTATTTGATAAATGCTTTTGTCACTCTCAAGTCTTCGGGTATATAACTAATGAAGTCATGGGCAAGCAGGCCCCTTCTAAGTTAATACATTTTGACTACTGATAATATTGACAGTTTATGACTTTGTCCCTAAAAACTACAATGTGCAAAACGTCTAGAAACAAGATGTTAATGGTTAGTAAATAACTAGTATTCATAAGAAAAAGGAAATTACTCTGGATAAAAACTAGTAAGAAAAATTATGAACGTGACAGAAACTAGCTTAAACCACGAAAAAAAATTTTCTGCAGTACAACTGGGATAAAAAAAACTTAGGACGCGATCGAAATTTTCCTTTATTCTATTTGGAACAATAAACTTTTTAGTTTAGATATTTTAAGAAGAGATATCCTATATCAGCTAGGTCATAGCTTTATATACCAATTCTGGATCTCCCAGATGTTACTTCCGGAAATAAATCTGTCAATTGACGATACTTGTATGTTTGTTTTGATCGATATTGAGTTTATTGAATATGTATGTATATAGCATTTCGTTAACTGTGCTTGAAACATAATTAAAAATTGCAGCAGTCAAAAGATACTTTCGAAAGTCCCTCACAAAATGACAGACATAGAATACAAAGGTTCATGAGCAAATTCAACTGCGTGCTAATGTCTAATAAATACTTTTTTTTGTCAGAAAGTCTATTTTTAGGGCTGATGCTGAACGTTCTTAACTTTTACAGGATCTCATGCAGCCTCTCAGATGTTCTTAAGAGTGTTTTTGATATTTTTTGGAATTGTGTCTGTATAAATACATTCAATTTCAAAGGCTGTATCAAACTCAGTTCATATATGTACTGAAATCACAAATACTATCGCCTGTTTACCAGTTCACCAATTGCACAGCTCTTTGCCTTTGGCGATATTTAGTTATCGCTTATTTAGAATTTTTAAACAATTACACAGCTCTTTGGCGATACTTTGTAGCGGCTCTCCGACTATTAATTTTCAAAATTATAGAAATAAACGTTCCTTTCTTTGTCTCAGTCCGTGGTGTGTTATTAAATATGTTCTTCTTAAAAATCTGGCATTCTTGAGCCTCGACGTTCTCATAAAAAATGTTCTTATAAAAAAAGAGTGTACAGCGAAAAAAGCTGGATAAATTTAATTTCTCCGCGTTGCTACGCTGCTAAGCTATGTCAGGAATGGAGCTGGGCAAATAAAACGTGCACTTAAATATATTCAACGCGTTCTTTGCATAAGCCAGCCTTACTCAGTGAACGTCGAAAAACTGTGAACGCATTTTAAAATAATCGCACTGACCGTGGCGATGTTTAGCTCGAAATTCAGCTAGACAAACAAAAAAAAATATAGATATATCAATTATTTAAAATTAAATATCTCCAGCAAGTATATAAACCAAAAAAATGTATCAGCCAGGAAAGACAAAACAGTGGAAATGTGATAAGACAATCTTCTAAGCTCTGCAACCCTATGATTTAGTATTTTTGAAGCCGCGTGTACACAGACCGTTCCTGAAATATTGGACAATTCGAATGTTATCACCGCACGCGATCGATCATGGAAACTGTCGGCTTTCAACTATACACAAACAATATCACACGTACCTGCATCATAAACTTCGTACAGTTTGGCTTTCTTTTCAACTGTCGATTGCGCCAAATCTGGTTTAAACTTCTCGATCAATGTGGGCAGAAGCTCGGACACTAATGACCCATTCGTCAGTCGAACCGCTTTCGTGAGCTTCTCGTTGCCATCTTCAAAATAGAAGCGCAGTGCTCCTTCGAAATTCAAACCCTGCGATGAATGAATATTAGAAGCGCGTTGTTTTAAAATAATATACAGCAAGAAAGATACAAGGGTATATCTGAAGGTTATATCTACTATCAATCTATTAATGAGATTTACTTGAAGTGTAAAAATCCAATTTCTTGTGCTAGTTTTAGCACTTTCCGCTTCACCTCTATCAACATAACTAATGCAACTTTTCGTCGATAACTCAGATAACGGATAGAATACATCCAACCCAAGCGTAAAGACGTCAAGCAAGGCTTTTCTAGCTAGTTCTATTTTGGGGTCCCATAAAATTACCTGGGTGCCAATGTTTTGCAACTTTTCAATTTACGCAGATATAAAGTTGTCGGAGGAAGCCAAAAACTTAAAATTACTTGATTTACTTACACAACACTCGTTATTATTAGTATTACAACCCACTGTACATGAAAAGATTTTTACAGGATACCACAACACAACAAAGATCTGTGGCGAGCGTTTACCTCTTTGAGAACCAGTTTAAAAGCACCCAATTGGTTCCTTTTATTGTATGAAGCGATCTTTTCCGCCAGCTCTCGTCGGTTGATTTCCAGCTCGGTTCTCTCATCCTGAGGCTCTGATTTGTCAGAACAGTGCGCTTCCTCTGCAATGTTTCTCAAATGAGCTAAGATCCGAGGGTCTGACAGAATATTTGAGGAAGAACGCTTCTCAAACAAGCCCCGTGCTTCTTCTGCAGTAATTCCGTTTTCCATCGCTTAAACGAGGAAGCCATTCGAGTGCTAAATTGTTCTATGTAACATCCCGGTTGTCGATTTCAGATTCGGCTCTTCTTGATGAAATATTCGCTGTCTTCGCGCTGAAGTTATTGTTATTCAAAGTCACTATACAAAGCGTTGATACTGACGTTCTTTGAGGGATTAATGAGGTATGATTTGATTGGTTCAAAGAGAATAGGGGTTAATCTTGACTGGGAAATAAACCGAAAGAATCCAAGCAAAACAAAACGATAGCGCGACAAGACCGAAATTAATTTATTTAAAGTTCAGCAAACAGACATATATCTGGCAACCAAATATATGCTGACGGGTTTGGTATTAACACAAATCATACTCATTATTTCGACGTGTGCTGGCGTATTACGCACTTCCTTAACTTCTTCAACATTCCCAAATAAAGTGTTCTCAGTACAATACAAACAACATAAAAGCTGTAAAAATAAGCCAGGTAATCAAAAAGTTTCGAGGAAACAAAAGCCGATGTAATACGATCCTTACTGAAGTGATATTTGATCCAAAAACCAATAATTTTTTATAAGTGATATACTAATTGACTTCATAGGTATTTCTGATCTTTCTCAGTTATCTGTAGCTGCCAACTTGCCCTTGGCAACATTTAGTGAAGACATGAACTTATTCAAACATCATAAAAGAGACGTAAAATTATTAACTATGAGGGAATTTTCGTTTTGGAAAACAAATTAGGTCTATTTGTATGCAGATAAAAAAAAAAAACTGTGAGTACTTGGCTCACCCTCATTATATTAAGATACGACAGCTTCAACTACTAATTAAAGTAACTTTTCATGACTTTTTTCAGGCTCAAGGGCTGTTTCTTTTAAAGAAAATTTTACATGCTTTGAGTTATTCATTTCTGATCAAATTCATAACAAATGATAAACTTTTAAAACTCAGTGAGAACTTTTGGAACATTGAAGCTGCAAGATTTTAATATTGCCTTGCGATTAGTGATCAACAAACAATGCTTAAGCCAAACACTTTTAAGACACTCTATGAGTTTTTGTTTAAACAAAGAGGTATGATTAACTAGATCAGAATATTTACAAACAAGCTGTTATTAAAACTTGATCAATAACAATGACCTTGTATATAGAAACTCAACAAAAATCTGGATCAGAAGGGTTAAATATTAAACTACACATAATTCTTAAAAGGAACTAACATTACTTTAACTTTATGACCTTAGATGTAATTTGAGCTGTCATAAACACTTCCACACACAGCTTGGCTCCAAATGGACAAAGTACTATACATGCAATTATCAATTATTGAGAACAAATAACTTCAGCAGCTGAAAATTTATAATTGTTGGATGAAATGAGCATTTTAGACACTAGTTTAAATGGGACAGCCATATGCATGCATCATGACATAAAATGGCACAAAATAAAGGGAATGAAAAGTCTAAAATATACTTTTAAAAAAGGTAAGACTACAACTCGACTACAGTACATTCAAGTGCAGACTAGTTGATCCCCTGGGACATACATGTAATTCTAATATAACTTCTAAATTAAATAAAAGAATGTCTTAGTAGATCTTCTGTGGGGAAACCAACAAGTTTTGGTATCATTTCAACTTACTGATAACAAATTGTAGATATGGCAAAATATCCAAAGATATTTATAATAAATAAGAAGCAGTTTTTCATATAATATCCAGAAACGGAAAATGGTCATTCTGAAAATGTTATTTAAAGCACTATATGACACTAACTTTCCTGAATATTTGAAATTTAATTTTCACTCAGAAAACTCCTATTAATAATATAAGATAATCTATAGCTCGAGTTGTTAAAGTTCCTTTGTACCATTGGCATTGTAATAAATTACTATTATAAACTTTACACTAAGAAAACCTAAGCAGCATATTTGCATAAAAGTTGAGCCTAGACCAGATATAAAAAAAACTTAGCGTCCCCGCCTTACCTGAGAAATGTTCCCGACTTCCACTTTTTTTTATAAAAGAACTTTTTTAAAAAATGTACTGTATTTCAATGGTGAAGATCTAAGGATCTAGGTTGTATGCATGGGTGAACCTGACTTTTCAAATAAGTTTTTTCTTGTTGTTGTTG
>JAOEHT020158452.1:0-11823 GCA_025448195.2 Parazoanthus atlanticus
GCCTATATAGACGTCTGACGGGACCACCCTGAGGAATGCATGTTTTATATTACTTTTAAATAAAGGTTTCTATCTATCTATCTAATATGTGTAAACTATAAGTGATTACGTCATCCAAATATCGTCAAATGAGGTGTATCCCTATTGGACTACAGGTGCTGCAAGTTCTATTGCAATTGTTTTAACGCTTCAGGTTTTAGATCGGAAAAACCTCTTGGGGATAGGGGGCAAAATGAACTCCCTTGTCCATTCGAGGGTTAATGGTCTCTTTTGAAGACAACAAGTCAGTAGTGACTTGTGAACAATTACAGAAAGTTTGCCTACTTGCAAACTTCACGAGAAGCAGTTGTACGTGGATAATACGTACCACAGGAACCCGGATGTTGGGTTGCCTCTGAAGTGGGTTGTACTGTTGTCTGAGGAGGTGGACAGGTGACACCCGGACCGCTTCCTCCTGGTGTTTTTGCTTTGCATTCTGGTAACAGAACAAGGTTAATAAGGGAAGATGAGTATAGACTAAGTTTGATTTAATAACTTTTAAGAGAGCACAAACAAAGAAACAAAGACACAATCCAACTATCCTTACAAGCCAGGGCATTAAAACAAATTACTGTTATGTTGTCCAAATTGTCCCTTCTTTTAAGAAATTGACAGAAACCAAACTCATAAATGTTTTAATTAAAATCACAAAAAGGACAATTTGGAACAAGACTCACACTCATCAAATGCTTGCAACTTTCATCACCACATTCCTTCCCCCACCCCCTCCCCTCCCGCGCACAAACACAAACCGCACACACAGACACAGCATACAATATACTCCTCATCCTCTGCAGAAGTGCTGCTACCGGGTGTCAGTGCATTTTGGAGAGGGTACATATAAGGATACAGCTATAATCATAACACTTAACACAAAATGGCACAGATGATTATGCGAGTGCATTTACCTGAATCATTTCTACAAATATAGAAAACGACCCTCATTGATATCCCGTTTTTTTGGTCTCTACAGTGGCCTCCTGATGTGTTGTTTAGTGAGCTTCTGAGACCATCAGATGTTGCTGAAATAAATAAATTTTGGCGTATAAGCTGGTTTACAGAAAACTGTAAACTGCAATAAAAAGCACTTAAAATTAATTATACAAAATTGGATATTTGAAAAGTGCAGTACAAACGCGTATTGAGCATCCAAATAGACAAATTAAAACAACATTCCATTTGACTGAAGTACTTGAAAATTATTTTCCCAATTAACAAATATAAAGAAAACAAAAATAGATTTTGAGAGAGAGCTAAATTCTTTCCCGAACCAAGTGGCTCATAAGGCCGGCGCTTGTTTCCAGTTTCCGTAGTATTAAGCGGATGAGAGTGTGTGACTCCCCCTGGACAGGACACTAATCATCGCCCAGATTACTGACCCCCAAGAAGAAGATGGTATTCATTAATTATACGGCTGAGTCGACTAGAAAAAGTCGAGTAAAGTGCCTTCCTTGCTGAAGGACACCACACAGGGCTCATGTCAGAGTTTGAACTCCCAACCTTTAGGTTACGAGTCAGACACGCTAACCACTCGACCACTGCGCCGCTGTTTGATAGAGAGGGAGGGTAACATCTTTTTAAACATAATTTAACGTTAAATATATTTTTTAAATACTGTATCTATTTCAACAAAAAGTATACTTAGCAGGTGACGTATGTGTGTTAGCTAAGGTCAAAGGGGTTTACACGTGGCTTTGCAACAGGGGTGATCACTTTTGGATGAGCACATATTAAAGCTGCGTTGTCGGGTGTAGAAGCGGAATATTGAACATTAAATATCGTGGTTGAAACTTGAGGAATATTGAATATTTGCCTGAAAACCATACTGAATACGGAATATTTCAATAAAGCGCATGACAAATAGAGAATAGGGAATATTCTGATAAGAGTTAAAATAATACGGAATATCCAAAAAACAATTAGTAGGGAAGGGGAATATTTACCTTAGAAGAGCAGAGTAATACGGAATTTTTAGAGTGAAAATATCCCGCTTCTACCCCCGATGCTGATAGCCTGCGACATTGGAAAAATTCTCAAAAAACTGTGTTGGCTAGTTCAAGATAATCATTTGCTTATCAATATATTTACGAGACTTATACAAGCGAGGATAAAACCAAAGTTTAGCTATATGTTCATTAAACGTTGCTGATTCTTACCAATAAAGTAGTATTCCTGACCACGGACAAACTCTAATCCAAATCGAGTAGCACTGTACTGCTGAAATATGATGGATTTGTATTGAAGTCTACCAGGCTTCCACCGGCACGCTAACAGCAATCTGTTTTCTCTCTTTTCTTTGTCAATGTTACAACTATCAAAACTGGACTTGTCAACAAACCACAGGTTTTCATTCATCAGTTCATTGGCAATTTGGAATGGCATTGTACCAAAGACAGTGGTTGGGTCTGGACACACAAAACTGATCTTGGACATCAGTGACACTGACAGTCGATAGTAAGCCTTTCCATTTGTAAACTGATCTGTCGTAAATCTAAACCTGTCGAAAAATTAAAGGAGCACTATTAATTCTAGCTTCCAATGCAACACATGTAAAACAGTCAGGAAAAAAACCTTCAGGGTAAGTTGAGCCTGAGTTTTTGATTCTGTTTATTAAGGTTTTAGCTCAAGCTATATAGCCCTGTGCACCCCGCATAAAATAGAAAGATTTTTCATTTATCCTCTTTCATTTTTATTATTGTTATTATTATTATTATTGTTATTATTATTATTATTATTATTATAGCTATTATTATTATCATTAAGTTGTAGATACGTACAAAAAGGAGGAAAACTATCGAATACTTTGTATATATTTTTTCATAAGAAACACCACCCATTCGAGAAGAATTAATGAGAAATACCACGAGTATTTGAGGAAAGTGGCGTAATGCCACGAGTGCGAAGCTCGAGTAGAATTTGTCACTTCCACCAAATAAAAGTGGCATTTTTCATTACATCTTTGAAAACTTAAGTTGCGTTTCCTATCAATACCACGGCTACAGAAAAATACCGATATTTTTAAAAAGCCCCCGTCATTTCCAAACTTTCCAAAAAATTCGAATTTCTCCAAAAACCTTTCCGAACATTTTTGCTGACACAAGTATTCCAAATATTCTCCGAAAATTTTCCGAGGATTTCTGATAATTGTCCGAAAATTTTTCGACATTTTCCTAAGATTTCCAAACACAATTCCGAATACGTCCGAACGCTGCCGAAGACTTTTGAAAATTTTCCATACCCTTCCAAAACGTTTTCGATCATTTCCAAATTATTCAAGTAAATGAAGTTCCCGGATGACAGTGCCAATTTAGGTTTTAATTGCACATGTGCTATAATTTAAAGATTTAATTGTACGGTATTAAGGAAAAATTCACAGCCAAGCAACTAATCAGAAGCGAATATATTTTTGTAGGTGTGGTTATAATAGTCAAATATTATGGGAAATCGAGTCAATATACTCCCTGGCTGCAAAAGACAGAAGATGTAACCCAACACCGGTGTTTCCTTCGTTATACCTTGTATTTTTTTATCTTCGGTAGTTAAATCACCATTCATTTTGTTCTGTGTTTTTACACTTCCAATTGCAACTATTAAATTGATTCAAAACCAATACTGAAAAGTGTTATATGTTCGAGCACACAGTTTCACGAGACGTCTACATTAAGTGGAGTTTTAGTGTACAGTAACTCCCGATAACTCGAACCATCGAGGGCCGGGCCGTGCTGTTGTTTCATATTCCCTCATATTTGGTATTTCAGTCGATCTGAACCTTATATTGAGGTGAAAAACATTACAGTAGTATTTGGCAGCACTTGCATTTCACTCGAATGAATAAATTGGACCCAGGAATCCTCACGCACTGACCAATTCAACTTATCACGAAACTGCTACGTTGCCAGCGTGGTGGTCCCTGATGGCGTAGTGGTTAGCACTCCTGACTAGAAAACAGGGAGACGTGGATTCGATTCCCGCTCGGGACATACACCAATTTTTTCGAGTGTACCCTTTCTTCATTTCAAAACTCTGTGAAAGTTTCCGGGTCTCTCTCTGCCATATACCACCTCAAACACCAACAAACACAAGAAGAAAAGGAAATGGAACTATGTATCGCGAAGATTAAGCAAAGAGGCCTCCAAGTTAGGTCGGTTAGACCAGGGTGGCACGAGTTGTTTAGAAAAATACATGTATCAATTGCAAGCAAATATATAAACAAGATGGACAGAGATCTATTTTTTTTAAGCCAGTAAAGGTCCGCGTCATCACGGCTCAACCGCCGAAAGGTGTCGACAAACCCGATTTTCAGAAACTGACCCTCCAGGGAAACCATTCAACCGAAACATCACGCCGTTGCCGGCAAAAATAAATTTTTATTTCTAACAACCTCGACACAAAGCGGCGAAATTAAGTGTGAAATTTTGCATTAACTTTTTAAACAAAGAACTAAGAGAGAACAATGCGTCTTCCTGAATTGAAAGGGCAGGTAATTGACCGGGTGCCGCCGGTTTCGCGTTCTGATGGTGTATAGAGAAGTC
Organism: Parazoanthus atlanticus; assembly: GCA_025448195.2. Lineage (NCBI taxonomy): Eukaryota > Metazoa > Cnidaria > Anthozoa > Zoantharia > Parazoanthidae > Parazoanthus > Parazoanthus atlanticus. The sequence goes on from JAOEHT020158452.1 coordinate 4,572, forward strand.
AGAATTACCCGCAAATCAACCTGCTCTAGTGTGATCGACCTTCGAACTACAAGACTAAAAAAGTAAAATATTTATTACCATCCATGGCTTTCATGGCTTGCCTTGCTTGATCCTTCGTCTTGAAGTGAATAAAGCAGTAGTCTTTTATCTTCTTCACCCGTTCCACCTCGCCATATTTACTAAAAACTTCTTCTATTGTCTCTTCGGTCGTACTCAACAAGAGATTACGCGCATACAACACTTTTACCTACAAAAACAAAAGACAAAATTATTAGTTCATTTATCCGAGAACGCGGCCTTATTGAAGCAAAGTGCTCTTTATGTTTCACTATACAACAACGGCTCGAGCAAAGAGTTCTTGTGCACAATGGCCGCATGAACGAACTAATTACCCAAATCATAAAACTAATACGGCAGGCAGACAGAAACAAGATTCATTCACAATCGAACAAGACATCAACAAATAAACATTTCCATACACTAGAACAACGCACAACCAACTGTATATGTAAGCTTGAATGAAAGTTTCCAAAACAATTTTGAATTTTGTCTTTTTTGAACATAAACAACTGTGTTCAAGCAAAGCCTCAACCCCTCGGAGGAAAATAGGGGGAGGGGCGACACGAGCGCGTTACAAGTGTAATGGCAGAAGTATCTTCCCTATTTAGAATTTTACCTGGTCCATTATTTCTTCGTCAACTTCTTGTTCGGGCTCTGCCCAATCTACAGCTATCTGGTGTCCCCAGAGTTGAATTTTCCCAGTCATAAGTTTTCTTCTCGCCATTGCTGCGTCTCTGTGTGTCTCATACTCCACGAATGCAAAGCCACGGTTCTTCGTCTTGTCCGTGGCCGATGGGTAAACAATTACATCCACCACTTTTTCCGTCACTTTGGACATTTCCGCTAGAATTTCATCCTTCTTAACTTTCTTGGGGATTCCTCCTACAAATAGCCGGCAGTTATCTACAGAAGAACAAACTCCGATCATTTTGCCTTTGCGAATTTCATAATTGTTTAGTGCCTTGACACACTTTTTGGCGTCTTCGCGATTTGTGTAAACAACGAAAGCATAACCGCGGTTATGTCCGTTAAAGTCCATCATCAATCTCACTTCATAGATCATTCCTATAGTTTCAAATATTGGTACTAGTTCGTCTTCGTAAAGATCTCGAGGAATTTTACCCACGAACACTTCGCAGCCCCTCGGTGGGACTGGATCGTTCCAGTTTGGAGGTGGACCGTATCGTCTCTGACCATTACACTGCCGGATGGGATATTTCGTTCTCTCCATCAAAGCTAGAAGTGCTGCTTCTTTTGGCGTTCCGGCGACTCCTTCAGGAGCTCTGTCGGAGCTTCCTTCTTCAATTTTAGTCGCCATTTCTTCTCCCATCTCTGTACGAACAACCTCTGCGACTGTCATCACGTGGAGTATGAATGCACTGGATGAACGCAGAAGCGCCTTCTAAATGAGAACGAGCATATTACGTCACGTGTGAACTTGACACATTCACACACATCAACACATCACCCAATGACATCTCGACTGAAACTCAGCAGTCTTTTATCCACAAAACACTAAGCTGCATGTAATGTAATTTTGTTGTTACACAGAACAAATTTTGTTTGTTTATTGGAGATTATTTATGCCATAGCAGAGACTAAAGTCCTTTTCTTGTTTGGGTTTTGCTTAGGCGCTTAATTTGATCGGCCCGTCCCGTTCGATAAAAAGTTGCCGTCCATCGCAACTGCTGGTGGATCTGGAAGGCACATTCAAGTGATTTAACTTCATATCCTCTTTAATCTATATCCGTCACGAGAAAATATTGTGACTGCGGAAGCCAAAAAAGGTTCGATGGGGTATTTTGAAAGCATCAAAGACGTTTGTTTTTGTTGGTCTTTTTTGTACCGCACACCAAGGGGGGGCTGCCATTTTTGGTACATCATTATTGTGGTTCATAAAAACATGAAACCAAACCAAATAAAGTAAGTAGAAATCAAGTCAGAGCACGTTCTCGATAAACGAGTGGAAAGCCCAAAAGGTCGCACGTAAGTTATTCGTGTGACGAGAAACAACCTATTTATAAGAAAAGCGGATCTCCGGCCCGCATGAGAATAATGTCGGCACCTCATCCTGGACATGCACATGCGGGTTCGCTGCTCATTTTGAAAAAAAACCCCGAAATGTAGTGTCAGTGTGAATCTAGGTAATTTCTAGTTTTGCAGTAAAAATTAACCGAGGAGATCTTGGAAAATCGTTCTTTAAAAATAGCGAGTATAAAACTATAAAAGTAATGCGAGAACAGTGATTGAAAAATAATGCGTTTGTTTCCGCGGTGTAATTAAGTCAAGTCAGCATGAACTCTGAATTTGGGGCCAGCTGAACTCGGCCTTTGACCATTTCTGATATGATAAGTCAAAGTAGTGCACGTGTGGTAGGGCACTTTCCAGGAACACGCAGAAAGAGAAATCGTAGCACGGCTCACCAAATTTATATCGCTGCTTTGCCTCAGGAATGTGTTTTTAAAATAAAGTTTAAAGAATGACATGTCTGGGTCAGGCCTGCGCTCAAACGATTATTGGCAGCTTGCACTCTTTGTTAAATTCTGAAATAAAACATGACAGAAATCCAAAACGCTTACGTCTTTTCAAAATAAATGTTCTTGGTTCAAGGTGCATCGATGAACTGGCAAATTTCAGCTTGTTTTTTTAAATCTGACTCTCGCTTTTGTCGCTGGACAAACACCATTTGACATTTTTGTGACAGCTTGTCATGAAATTGGACAGATGCTTTTGAAAAGATCGTTTAATATTCAGTTTAGTCCGTTTTAATACTAAACTACAAATGTTTATAAAGCCGAGAAACCTGCCTCGGCAGTTCGACTGCTACATAAAAAGCCAGAGTTATGTCTGTTTGCACGGCTTTCCTTTTCTATAGTTCTGCTTTGTCTTTGTACGTTGCATATCTTCCATTTAGTTTGTTTGGGCTCCTAAACGCACGCCCCCAACGCACTGCTCGACCAACGCCCCCAAATCAAGTGTGAAAACTTTCTTGTCAACACCACGCGTGCGGTTGCTAAGAGGCTCGAGACGGCTACAAATAAAACTGATTGGTTGTTACTCTGAACGTCACAACAAATGTGTAATTACGAATCGTCTATTTGTGTGCTTAATGTTTAAAATCTCATCATTTTCAAATCGGGAACTATGTTATTTGACCTCTGTTAGAAAAGCCTCCTCTTTCTTCACCCCTTTATATATAATGATGATGTTGATAATGTTGATGATGATAATGATCAAGAGTAATGGCAATGATAATGATAGTCTTAGTAATCACGATGACAATAATAATGATAATAGTAACTTTATTTAATAGGCCCTTTACCTTCAAGACTCTGCCAAGTTTGTGATAAAAAAAATCCATAGTTACGAAGTTTAACCTTAAATTTATATTATTCTTACATTTTGTTGTTCATTTAAGGTGGTGGGATTACTATTATATATTTTTAAAGATTTCTTTTGTAAACTTCCTTTTCACTAAAAACTGCTTCTCAGTTCTTAACAGTCAGTTTCAGCTGCACCAGGTTTCGCCTTTGCTTTTTTCTGTTTGTCAACAATTTGATCAACAACTTTCAGTTGACCGACCTGAGAAGACGTATCCCGAGACAGCGTGGCCAAGCGGTTAAAAACCCGGACAGTCCGACTTCGAGTCTTCTACCCGGTGTTTTAACACTTATTTCTTGTTTATAACATGATTAACTATAATTTTTTTTAAACCTTCCAGGACCTAGCTGCCAAATCTTTTAACAAACTGCCGAAAGTAATCAAAAACACAAGCTATTCCCTCTTTGTTCAGAAAACTAAAACATTTTTGTTATTATAGTATTTTACCACGAACCCAGTTTTTCTTATTATTATTTTCATTAATATTATTATCTGTGTCATTACTTCTTGTATATTGGAAACCTAGATCTAATATTTGTAGCTATAAATGTTAGGCCCGGGTTAAACGTCGATCTTAGCATGCGTCGAACTAAATTACACTTCGGGTCGACCGAAATTAATTAAGTACGACCTTTGAATCAAACGTTGAACTTAATTCAGTCGACCGAAATTCAGTCGATCTCATGCCGTTCTAATCGACACTTCCAGTCGATTAGAACTACTGGGTCGATCGAAACTCAATCAGCCGATCTTAATTGGGATCAGAACGTCGAACTTATCATGCGCTTAATTGTTGAATTCAGTTCGACGCATGCAAAGATCGACGTTTAACATGGGCCTAACACGCTGCAATGATTCATGCAGCATGGCTCGCAACGGCGTTGCGAGACTTGCTGCATGAAAAGTTGCAGCGTGTAACACCGCCTTTAGCTGCAACTTGTCTCGCAACGTTTTTGGCCACTGCAGGGTGTTACACGCTGCAACGGCTCGTGCAACTTGTTTCGCAATGACGTTGCGAGACAAGTTGCAAGAAAAACTGCCTCGTGTAACATCGCCTATACTAATATTATAGGCTGAGACTAGACAACGCTTTTGTAATTTGATAAGCCGGCAAGCACGTGCAGGTGAACTGGCATCCTCACGTGCGCACGTGCTGAATAGCTAAATATATACAAAAGGCGTCAGCTAGTCTCAATTTATAATTATGCATCACCCTTGAAGCTGCAATGTTTACGATTAGCAACGTACTACCACACTAAAAAACCAAATAATATGAATATTCTTTGTAAGACTGCCTTGTTGCAAGTATGATATATATGTACATTGTAATCAAATTCATCCTAAGATTGCTGTGTTGTTGTTGTTTTGATGTTTTTATTGTATTTTTCATATTTAAAGTCCCACCTGCAATTGAGACACTTCGCAGATGTCCAAAGATTTCCTGTGTCCCAAGAAATTGCAGATTTAGGAGAAATGAACGGGTTTTCAATAGCACGTTGACAAATATGTTTTGAAAACAAGTAGCTTTTTTTAGAATTTTATTTAAAAGTGTCCGTTCTAATAAATATAATAAAACTTTCCGCTAGACGTGATGAGTCACATGTCATGATGGGTGCCCTGCTGCGAATTGAATGTGCTAAACAGTAAACAAAATCCCGCAGAGCATCGTGGGTGCAAATGAGACTTTGAGATCTTTGTTTAGTTATGAAGACAACTACACACTTCATCACATGAACCAGCTACAATTTATTTTCCCCTCAAACTAAACCTGCCACGTTTGTGCATTATTGAATATTTTGTGATTAGTAATAAATGCAAACTTTAGGTAACTGTTGTTTTGTGCCGAGGTCGTTGGGAGGAAAATACGAAATTAACACAACTGAAAAAAATAGCATTTCAACTTCTAAGTTATAGTAAGTTCTTTATTCATTTTATAGACAAATGTAAATAGAAGCAAATTTTAAACTTCTCCTATCTGTCTTATCCAAAACTAACAAATGGCAATAACAATTGGGAATCGGTCATAAAGTATACAGGGGGGGGGGGGGTATTAAAAAGGGAGAGTTGATAGTCAATAATTCATGCTCAAAGAGGGGGTGTGGCAAAAGAAACTGTTCACTACGTCGAGGGTGGGCCATGTCTATTCAAATATGCTTTTAAAACTGTCCAAAATTACTTAAAGTCTTTTACTCTATGTCAGTCTATTATGCATTAAATGACTTTTAAATTGGATAGTTGTGTTAAACTGTAATCCACAGGCTCAAACAAAACCTGAAAATGGTATTCTCATAAACTCCAAGTCTCTTGTAACAACACTATTGGGACCGTTAATGTGCATTGCTTGATTAGACTGCGAGCAGGCTTTTCCACAGAATTGAAGTTTTCTCGATGGATTCTGAGGTAAAGGAAGACTGCTCGCTGTCTATTGCTTGATTTACAAGGATTGTAATAGATCATACCGCTTGTCTAACGCAACCTAAATAACATACAAAAATATATAAAGTTTTTTAAACGTAAAAGATCTCTAACTTTGTGGCAAAATCACCCCTTTATGAAACTTTTGATCCTGAAAAGATTGTCTTTTACTAGTATAACACTCAGAGCTCGCATACTATTATTAGAACACGAAATGATAATATAGGAAAGAATCTGTGTCAAAGTGAAAAAGAAAGTGAAGAACCATTTGATCATGATCACGAAAGTCAAAAGCGGGAATTGAATTGAATTGAATTGAATTTACAGTTCTTTGAATGCGCATTTCGCGTAGCCTCGATGTGCTTACAATTGGAAAGTGAAAATCAAAAATCGTTTTGGCTCAATAGCTAACAATATTCAATATATATAAAAATGATAGGTAAATATTACAACTCATGATACAAAATTTCTAAATTTAAACAAAATACATGCTAAATATAAACTTGATGAACCTTTTTAGTGATATCTAAGCTGACGATTGATATGTCTTTCGAGGACAACAGAACGATAAAAAGCAAAACAGTTTCATTTCAAGCTTTATATCAAAAGGATAAGTTATATGGGGATTTTTTACACACAAAAAAGGGCTGTGTTACTGATTTTTGTGTGAGTACTTAAGGGTGGGTGTTGTCAGTCAATCACGGATTTACCAATTGCAAGCTCGGGTGGTCCACTATAAATGTTTTCATAATGGCTTGGGTTTTTCCAGACCAACCCCTCCTGTATTTTATGACCGGTCACTTAGCATGAATGATCAAATGAAAGTGAAAGAGTTAAAATACGAAAAGAAACAAAACTCAAACAAAATTTGATATATATTTTGTTGGTGTTACCATAATAAATAAATTAATTAATTAATTATTTCTCAAGTCGAAATCTTTTGAATATGTCATGACATAGGTGTCTTTGCTGTGCATAAACTCGTCAACTTTGTTAAAAGTCCTCTGATGAAGACGTTTGATGTAAGTTGTGTCAGTGGTGTTTTTTGTGGTAACAAATGCATGCAAGCGGTAAAAATATGTTAATACGAGGAAACAACAAACAAGTTTTAAAAAGTACGTGTTGAAGAAGTAATCCCAACGGAAATAAGGCTGACTAATTTCCAGTTGTGAAGGAGCATTTCCATGCATTTGTCCTCTATAATGGTAAAGTTGTTAATAAAGCTTGTCTACTAAACAAGAGCAATGATGCAGTTAAAACAACAAGTTGAGAAGCGCGTCACTTCATAATCCGGACGTTTGACGGATGTAAGACCGATGCAGGGCCCGCGGAGGGGGAGGGGCTGGGGGTGCTTCAGCCTCCCCCACTTTTTTGAAAATTATAAAGCGTAACTGAC
>JAOEHT020158522.1:0-11822 GCA_025448195.2 Parazoanthus atlanticus
CTGTAAAGTTTTCATCTGCAAGGTATACAATATACTTTCGTACAAAAGTAAGCTATGAGGTTAAAGTAAATGGAGAGAGAAAGTAAAAGAAAACCTACAATCCATCGTTAGGTAATTGTTTACGTAAGCAATTCATGTCATGTTGAATATTGCTTAGCAATTTAAGAAAAGCTTGAAAACTTTTAGCTCTTACCTCCCAGGGCCCGTTTGTTTGAGAGAGGATGAGTCTCATCTCACAATAAATCACGCTATCGTAGGATTTAGTTTACCTCCCGGAGTTAAATTATGTTGCTCGAAGCCATGATAGATGTATCCTTAGGGTAAATCGCGCTAACCCAGTGTTAAATTTAAATTAAACGAGTTTTGTTCAAAACTACTTGTTCGAAATTTAGTTAAAAGAAAACATGCCCCTTTACCAGAGGGCGATGTATTTGCGCCGTTTCGCCAGCGTTCAAATAGCGTTTAGTTGCAGTTTTCAGTTTGAAGAAAGTTACTGAAAATCGGCCAAATCTTTTCATGTTATTTTTTAGAATAAACGTTACTACAAATGTAATTTGAAGGGTAAAAGAAATAACGCTAGAAATTCTTGCGACTGTCTGCAGATTCTTTCATTTTTTGGAAATCGGTTCTTTTAATTACGAACGAAAGTTATTTTGTCTCACCGTACATAGTTTAAATAATATTTTTGTCAGTTTTCTTAACTGGATGCTCACAAAAATTCCGAATTTTCAGACAACTAGGTAAGGGCGGTAGCCAGCTATGAGGCAGAGTAGGCAAATACCTCTCCTAAATTTTGAACCTGAAGAAAGAGCGAGAGCATGTTTCTGGGAACCTGGTTTTCAAAATTTTGCTCATTTTTAAATTTCTTGTTTTGCCTCCTCTAAATTTGAAGTCTGGCTACGGTCCTGTAAGATCAAGTTATCTAAACTGAGTTATCAAATGGTTTCGTCTGGAACTATCAAGCTAGTACTTAGTTTCAGACACAACAACAAATTCTATCTTCAGTTGAAAAATGTTCTTGTTAACGATATATTCAGTTTCATTTGCCAAACAAACTACTGGGTAACATGTTCCAAATATTTTTAACAGTGCTATAGCCAACTAAAAACTCATAAAAAAAATTTACACACTTACCTTCAAAGAATCAAAGCAATGACTGCAGTGGTTGTTACTGATCTTTCAAAACCAAGTTTTCTATTTGTTCACTGTGCAGGAAACTCAAACTTTATATTGTCAGAAATCCACGTTGTGGCTTACAGGCTCACACAAAAATTTTATTGGTGTTCATTGGCGCGGTAAACACAAAAATGAACAAGTTATAAATTATAAAGCACTGTCTAGTTTGTCTTTTTGTGTTTATATTGTTGACTCGAACTCAACCAACCAACATTAACTTCCACAATATGATACGATATACCTTTTCTTAAATCTTTAATTAATATTTCTTTCTGTCGCAAATCCCCGCAAAAAGTTTATTAAAAAGAACATTTACGACCTGCTGTTGTCTACATTTCTTCCACCTTAATTAATTGTTTGTAAAGGAACCAACATACAAAACAAATTAATATAACGACAGGTTAACCTTTTTATCTTCAAATTATACTGGGTCGTTGAAAAGCAGTAAACACAAGTCTGGATAAATATATGATAATTCTTGAACTTGATGCCAACCTTCGCAAGTTCTAATACACACTCGGAATACTCCTCTGAATAAGGAAGAGTAGTATTATTTTTACAGTTGACGCGGACCTTTCTGACGCAATCGCAATTTATTTTTATTTTTTGAATTCATGTTTCTGGCGCAATTGGATTTCTCGGAAGAATCGATTCCATTCGCAAAATAAATATGCAAACTCAATATTTTTTATCGGGTGACTTCTAGATTTTCGGAAATTGCTTTATAGCGCTAGAAACAACTATCAATAGCATGGATGGCCTTGAAGGCTCTCACCAAAACACAAGGTATCAAGTGCTATTACAAGATGCGTAAGGCAGAATTGATCGAAGACTTGAATCACTGAGCCGGTTAATCTATTGAACAAATGAAAATATCGATTCTTTGACCAACTGAGTTTGGGGTTTTCTCTTTTAGAAAAATTGCTGAACGAATCATAGAAGATCCAACACAAAGCGCAACATTTTGTTTCAATACTCTCAAGTATTGAATTATTTCCAAAGACGCAATAGGATTTCTCACAAGAATCGATTCTTGGCGTAAAATCAAGACGAAAATTCAGTTTCTTTTTTTTTTTTGCGTGATTTCTAGATTTTCGGAAATTGATTTGTAGCGCTAGAAACAACTATCAATAGCATGGACGGCCGAACAGTCAAGGAATTGAAGGCTCTCGCAAAAGCACAAGATATCAAGGGTTACTACAAGATGCGTAAGTCAGAACTGATCAGGAGATTGGGTAATACACCACAAGTTCCTGAGCCTGTTAATATGATGGATGAACCGGTTCCTAAGTTAGATGTACCCATTCTTGGACCTACCAAATATGTAACGCCACAAGCCAATTCACTGAAAAGTTTGACTGAAAAGGCAACTGAATCGACTCATTAAGAGACCAAAGAATTTTCAGACTGGATCACGTTCCGGAGCAAATTCATAGAGTTAAAAGATTAAAGAAAAAAATTAGGAGTATATTTAAGCAACTAGGTAAATTTATGTCTAAACGAAGAGTAACAGCTTTAAGAGACTCATTTGAGAACATATAGGATCGAGGGACAAAAAGGGTATGATCCAAAGGCGTTTATTACTAACATCAAACCGAGAGTACTCAATCTTCTTGAGAAACAAAAGAAACCAGTCAATGTAAACTTCATCTTCACCTGTCACTTCATAAAAGAGAATCCTGCTACTAAGAAGATCGAGTATGATTCAGGTTACTTTTATAACACCCCAAAAATCATAACCGATACAACTGATATCTCTGACTCTGATACTTCAGTGTTATGACCAATCGTTTACTCGAATTATTTGAAGATTTTCAGAAAAGAGGCTCTGGCTGCAAGTTTAATCGTGTTGAATACTTTGACATAAATATCGACCCTTTTCAACCCTTATCTGGATGATCGTATATTCCAGTTAGCTTACAAGAAAGCAGTCATCAATGTCAAGAATGAGAAGGATCATGAATGTTTCAAATAGGTGGTAACCTCTGCCGTGCTTCCGAAGGAGAAAGACCCACAATGTCTTAATAAATTAAGGAAATAAGGGAAAACTCCCAAATATTTAACTGGGAAGGAATAAGTTTCCGATGTCTCTGAGACAGATCGATACATTCGAGAAACAGAATCCCTATGGCGTAAAAGTTTTTGGTTATGATAAAGTTGTCTATCCTCTGAGGATTAGTAGGATAGAAAACGTTCAGACGATCGACTTACTCCTAATATCCAATGATACAACGAATCACTGCTATTGAATTAAGAACAACTCGTCGTTATTTCCTTGACAAGTGAGTGTTCATAATGGAGCAAGACATTTTTGTAATCGATGCCTGAACCATTTTCATAACAAACTTGCTTTGAATAAGCACCTCGAATACTCTTCAAATCACGAAACGGTTAGAATGGAGCTTCCACCAAAAAGAACCATGATTCAGTTCGAGAATCATAATAGAAGCATGCGAGTACCATTCTTAATATACGTAGGTTTTGAGGCGTTTACGTAAAACATTAAAACGTGCAGCCAGGACTCAAGCAAGAGCTTTATTGAACAATGCCAGAAACACAAACCGTCTGGGTTCTGCTATTACATCAAGTGCTTTGACGACATTATATTTGAACCAGAATTAGTTTGCTACACAGTTCAATCGCCTGATGAGGATATTTCACAGAAATTCGTAGAAAATAATAACTTAAAAGAATTAGAAGAAACAGTAAATAAACATTTAATTAAAATACATAAATGGCTTTGTGCAAATAAACTTTTGTTAAATATTCATAAATCAAATATCTTAATATTTCACCCACCACAAAAAAAATCCCATTTCAAATTACACTATCGATCAGTGATAAGATTATTAAACAAGAAGATAATATTAAAATACCTTGGTGTCATAATTTATTGATAATCACTTAAACTGGAAGGCACAAGTAAACGACACAGCAAAAAGGTAAAACGAAGCATTGGAGTTATATAAAAAATAAGGCATTTTGTAAACATAGATATCTTGTTGCACCTGTATTATAGCTTGATTTACCCATTTCTGACCTATGGTCTTACAGCATGGGGTAACACCTACCCTTCCACTACAGACCATCTATTCATACTACAGAAAAAGACGCTTCGACTCATGACATTTTTTGCCTACAGAGAACATACCAACCCCCTCTTCATCAAACACTAGATTATTAAGTGTCATGGCCTTATTTATTATCATAATGCAATTTTTGTCTATAGTTTTCATTCGGGTAACCTACCAAAGATCTAGCAGATGTCTTCGAGAAATTTAGAGATGCTTTTTTTTCCCTGAAGAACTACCAACTCGACCCAGCCTGGCATTACACGGCACCCGGTCTTGCTTGGGACGACTGTTTGAAAATAAGTAAAGTGCAGTTAGAGCTATTATCCGACCCTGATATGCTTCTAATGGTTGAGAAAGGCATAACAGGGGGCGTGTCCATGGTTTCTACACGTCACAGCAAAGCAAACAATCTATACATCTGAGAATCAGACCCTGAATTACCTACAAAGTACATCACGTATCTTGATGCAAATAATCTCTACAGCTGGGCAATGTCTAAACCACTCCCTACCCATGGATTCAGGTGGATGGCTGAGAGAAAGCTTGAAGATTGGCGAAAACATCCATACTATCTCGAAGTCGATCTAGACCAAGTATATCGTTCACCATGAGGTTCTGAAACTTTATGAGGCCCTAGGATTGAAAATAACAAAGATTCACAGGGGATATCACCTTCAAAGAAAGTGCATGGCTGAAACCATACATCGATCTCAATAACAACCTTCGAGCTAGAGCAGAGAAAGACTTTGAAAGGACTTCTTCAAGCTCATGAATAACTCTGTTTTTGGTAAGACAATGGAGAACATAAAGAACAGAGTTGATGTCCGTCTAGTTTCATCAGTGTGCGCAGCCAAGAAGCTGATATCTAAACCCAATTATATCACCACCGCATCATCTTTTGTGAGATCTTGTTGCTGTTCAGATAAAAAAAGACAAATATATAAGTTTTTGACAAACCTGTTTATTTAGGCATGTCCATTCTAGACCTAAATAAAACGTTAATGTATGACTTTCACTACAACTACGTCAAACCCAAGTATGTTGAAAAAGCCAAGCTATTGTTCACTGATACTGATTCACTAATGTATGAGATTGAAACAAAAGATTTCTACCAGGATATCAGTGGTGATATTAGATCAATGTTCGATACCAGTAATTACTCGGGCCGGAAGGCGCCGAGTTGAGGTTTCGGCTCCGTTTTTCTTTTTCTTTTTCTTATTTTTCGTGTCGCGATTGTCCTGCGCATGCGTTATGCGAGATAAGTTTGAGCCCGCGTTACGAGTGCGGGTGGAATTTTTTGTAAACAAGATGGCGGACACAAAGCTTGAATGAAATACTTGTCGATAGTTGCTTTGAAAACGAAAAAGCTAAGAGTTCCACTATTAGTGAAGAAGAGTATTTCGAAAAATATTTAAAAGATCCAGAGCTTCGCTTTCAGGAATTCGCCGTTTACAAGACAAAGTAATCGTGATGCGTGATGGTTGCTGGGTGGTCGATTGCATGCGTCTCTGTCTGAAAGTGAAACAAACTGTTTGACTGAAGAATATTCGCGACATTTGCATTTGGAATAACCGACAGCAACAACTGCCATAGTGTGAGATATAGGAGGCAACTTCCGTGCACAAAGGAAATGGACTGTACATGTAAAACAGTATTTGTACATTTTGATAATATGTTGAAGTGAAACTGAATGACTCTCGATGCTAAGGTGTGCCCACAGCTATAAATTCAAGATATGGAAAAGCAGGATTTGAACACAATTGCAGGTTATTCTTCTACGGCTTTAGCGGGTCTGTGGTTTTTATTGTTCAAATGCGGGTCAAGATTGCTTGAACGTTTTCATATGGTACACATCCAGTTGTTTTGTCTGTTGAGGTTTTAATAGGGGATACATGTACATACCCAGCTTATAGCTTAGCTAGGAGAGTTAAAAGTGCTCTTGTCTTGCAATAATGCTCAAACGTTCTTCGTGAAATAATCTAAGGAAAACTTTGCCAAATTATTTTAATAGAGATAGAACATAACAAATTCTGTTGCAGTGTCTTACAGTGTCAAATTTCACAAAATCTTTCAACTCCCAAGCAACTAAAAACAAGACTGTTGCACCCAGGCATTAAGAATTGGAAAAATATACAGATAAAAATCTTGTATATATAGTATCACTGGTTAAAAGGTTTTTGTAAAATGCAAAAATTGTCCCAACGTTTCGACTATATTATTTGTCTTCATCAGGGGAAGTGAAGAGAATGCAAATTGCCGTAGTTAAATAGGAAGAGAATGCAAATTGCCACCGGCGTCCCGATCAAATCTTCGCATAATTCGGCGAGCGGCCGAGAAGAACAATCCTTTCGATTCGATTCTTTGAACAAATTTTCGGTAGAAATGTATTCGATTTTCTCAAAATCCCCAAACTTTCGTTTTAGCGCACACTTACACAATCTACAGAAATCATTCACGCTTTCTTCTTTTGCTTTTCTTCCTCTCTTCGCTGGCTTAACTGGAGTTCCGCCTTTCGTTGCCATTGAACTGTCAAAATCATTTTTGTTCCACGTGGGTTTGTTTTGGTTTTCGCGCTTCGCATTTCGATCTTCGATGACATTGACAGCTGTCAAGTCGCTGATTGGAGGTGGTAATCAGAAGAGCCTAGTTTCCGGGCAGGCTGTTTTCTCCCCTTCCTCCCTCCCCCTCCCCCTCGCCTTCATTTTTCCTCTCCCCAGTATTTCTTTTGCTCGCGCGTCCAACATGGCGGCTCGTTCGATCGACGCTTGCTCTCCCCCCTAAAAAAACAGCCGCTACGCAAGCTAAAAAAGACAAGAACAGATCGTGAACGTAGAAAGCCAGAGAATACCAGCTGCCAGTTTTAAAGTTCACCTGTTAAAATGCATCTTTTAAGTTCTACATTAAAGGGTACAGAATAGATGCTAAAAAATTTAAAAGAATAATCTGTAACCATCTGGACTTGTCAAGATTAAAGTTAGTAACTTCAAAATTGTAACAGCAAAGTTAGACTTGCAATTTCGTTTTAATTTTCGGTACTTTACTCCAAATTCATTCAAAACCAAACTGCAAAATATACTTTTTGACATGTGTTTTGCAGTTCTATGGTCAACTTGCTCTGTGCAAAATGTGGTGATGGCTTTTGAAGCAAATTTCCGAAGGTTAGCTGAAATGCTCGGTTTCTTGCATGAGATCAACAAACAAACTAGAAAATGATTTGCGGCAAAATATAATTCTTTAGTTGCTCAGAACATTTTTTTTTAAGACCGCGAGTTTAATCTGCTAAGAAAATCGCCAATGAACTTCAGAATTGGTCGGGTTCTTTATACCTATTAGAAGGCTATGTAAATTATCCACCAGACATTTTAGAATCACAATGTTTTTTTTTAATTTGTGTTTTTGTTGTTAATCAGGAATCTTTCGCCAGATGGCCAAGAAATAAATTCGAGCAGTGCACCAAACATAACAAAATGTGAAGTAAAAAAATTGAAAAGAAAAGCTATAAAACTTATCGGATCTGCTATGAGACAGACTATTTGAATTTTTTTGGGGAGGGGGTGGACGGAGGGTGCAAATGGAAGGAAAAAACGAAAGAAATTTGCCTAGCGACCAAAAGGGAAACGAAGTTTCCAGGACTTGTAAAGTAGGAAAAATAGATGGAAAATAAATCGTTCTTAACAAATTTGTTCGAAATTTCAATCAATTATTTTTATAGTCATAGAGTTTATATCATATTTCTTTTATAACATTACATTGTGCTTTTATCACAAATAATAGGTATTTTAGTTACTAAAAACTTCTATAATTAGTATTTCGTGCACCTGTTATATTTTATTTATGTTTTTCAATGGGCCCCCATTTTGGGCAGTTTTTATTACAAAACTGAAAAAGATATCCTTTTTGAAGAAAGTGTCTGTCTCCTTATCTATCTGTGTCTTTTTGTGAGGGAGATATGTGTGTGGACTGACGGAGGATTTCCATAACTCAAATGAAAGAGATAGAACGGCAAAGGTCAGCATACACACATGTCTTGGGACTGCTTTTAGATTGTTGCATTAATTATAATACCAGGTTAGGACACTGAGCCGGGGATCGGAGAAGTCACAATTTATATGTCCCATGGATGAATAAGTACCCCTATTTTTTGATGTCCTTTCTATGTCCTCAGTTTTTTAGAAGTGGTGAACCTTTTTAGAAGTGGCCATGTCCAGATATGCCTTCTAAAACTTCTAAAATGCACTTGATCATATGACTGGAAACTTGTGCCAGTACAGGCTCGGTCAAGGTTGTCAGTCGGAATACGTTGGCTTTTCAGCAAAACTGCGTGGCCTTTTTTGAAACTTGCACAAATTAGCTCGGAGTATTGGCATCGAATGGAATTTAAAATATAAAAGTTCCGGTAGGGTTATTTTATAAAAGTTGGCATTTTCCGATACTTTTGCGCCCCGAAAATATTATTTGCGGATCCGGATCTGAAAGGAAGGTCTAGATAAGCGGGATGTGGAAAATCTCTAGATTTTTATATGGCAGTGCTTGGCTAAGTCTGTCCGCAAAATTGGTTTTCAGGACACACGCTTTTCAGTTTTTACGGAATTCATCGTCGGCTTTTTGGTGTACAGTAAAAGGACACACGAAAACATGAAATTTGTTAGAGCTTATTGCTTTCACGCATCTTGCTGGAAAAACAGGATCAGAGGCGTTGTGCTCCTTGGTACGTATCAAGTTGTGTCACTCCTAAATTAACTTAGACTTTCCCTTTTAGGCAATTTATTTATAATAGAAAACGCACTTACTTTTAGTTAAGTTGTTCATTAACTGATTCCCGTTTAGGTATTTTTGAAATATTTACGAGACTTTGACAAAATTTGCCTTTGTTGCTCTATCACGTGGCTCATCGGCAAGTTTGTTTTAGGGACAGCACAGATTCTTCGCCGAGAATAAAATGTTTGTCCCAAAATGGACAATAATTCTTTCGAGTTATTTGCGTCTTTTTGGAACATATACATAAATTATTGCAATTTATTTTAAAAAATGCAATAAAAGGATTCAGCGGCGATATTTAAATTAGTTTTTTTGAAAATGACCAAAATGTCTGACCATTATATTACGACATATATCAAGTGTAAGTCAAGGAGTGCAACCATCCCTCGCGACGTTGCTGTACTAGCTGTAAGTATCAAGCTAGAGTTGATTTTCAAACTTACAATAATACATTACAATACAATAACTTTTATTCAGTACCATTGCTCCAATAATAAACAGAAAATGAAGATATATTAACATATATTATATTAACTTTCCATTGTTGTTCTATTTTAAAAGTAATACAATTAATATATACAGGTAGTGAACCGACAGTTGTTGGGAATTCAGTAATGGTAGTCAAAAAATCTCATTTGATACGGAAATCGAATAATGTTGATAATGTGTCGGCTCTGGCTAACACGTGGTCGGTAGAACTTTTTCATCGCGAATCGCGTCAAATTAAGTGTGCTTTTGATGTGTTTCAGTCGACTTGTTTTTGATTTCATATTGCTTCAAAGGGTGTTATTTAGAAGTACCTGTAAATGATTGAGTATTAACGTATGAGAAGCCGGCCATTATATAGCCGACTATGAACAGTCCCTTATGCCGTTTGAATGGTTTCGAAACTGATATACAATCCCTGTTCATTTGCTCTCCAGTGCAATGGATTCTAAATTTGATGGGAGTGATTCATTGACTGAATGAAGCTCAACAGTTTTTAAATATTTCAAGACACGAGGCTTCACAGGCTCTAAAGAAAGACCCGCAAGGATCATTAATTCAGGATAGAAATGCTAGGATGGAGCATGCGGAAAGGGCTAAACAGTTCAACGTGAGAGCATCAAAACATGAAGTAATGGGTTGGAGATCAGTAGAAGAGAAAGAACTAAAGGTAACACGTACGAAACAAGATGAAAATGACTTCGGAAAAAAATTTCATAACTAATAGTTAAGTAATGAAAAATAAACTTTAAGATATAAATAATATTGTCGTAATGAGTCTTAATTTGGGATTAGTTGCTATTTACACATCAAAATGCTCATCTGTTGTGTTAAGTAGATTTTTGTAGATCTACCTTTTGCAGCTAATTTTTTGGCCTGATGATGACTCAGCAAGTAGGTTGAAATACAGGAAAAGTTTGCTGGTACTTTTTCCATGGCTAATTGCTTCATTGGCAACAATATCTGGTTATTTTTCCCCATCATTAAGTACAAATTCCCATTCTTATTTTCTTACTGCATCAAATTTAAAATAGTTTCAGTGGTGCCAACTTTTAAGCCCATAACTTTTAATATAATCTTAAAATTTACTTCTTCCTACAGACGCAGTTGGCTGTGAACCTCCAACTTCAGAACTCGTAAGAAACTGGCTCCAAAGACAATATTGAAAACCAGAGTCTATTGTGCTATGTCCAGAATTATCTTGACATCAGTTAGAATCACAGCCATTAGTTTCTTAGCCCTTGGCGCATTAAATTGTTACATCATATTTCTATATATTTTTTAATTCCTGGAGTCTTTCTAAATAGAAAAATAATTCATTTTAACTGTTATCGTTATATTTTGTATGCATTAAGTTTTAGTTAATGTGTTATTTTAGACAGAAAAACGTTTTAAAGAGACTTTAAAAAATGTATTTTTGCAATGTCTTTTTGATTATTCATAAGTTTCAGTACTTCGTTTATGAAAATGTACAAGGCTCGCTGATATTAGTATCATGGCTTATGGTTGATTGCGACTGACTTTACGCGGTTATTAATGTTTATATTAAATAAGAAATAAAAAAACACTTACAAGTTATTGAAGTTTTATTTGGTCGAACTCTTTTTTTAACGCAGTGCAATAAGAAGTAAATAGTTGCAATTATAAAATTCAAGAGGTTGTTGGACTTTCTTTCCCTAAACTGAGAGTCCTTTTCCCGAGCATAATTTCATTATAATATTTTCTACTCATGAATTAAAAATGGCTGAAAGGGCGTCATTAAAAGTTGCAATGTTCAAAGATTTTCATTTCTAGAACCTGACAGCATAAGGCAAGTTTTTAACGTGCGCGGAAAAAGAATTGATTTTTTGCTTCATGTAAAACTTAGGACAACAAAAGTGATTTATTACCAGCCTGCAGGAACCGTGTTGTCTTTAAGAATGAAAAAACTGTCTACGAATGAGACAAGTCACGAAACTCGCACAGGAGAAACAATGCTTTTCGCACATTCGGACGAGAGAACCTGACTGCAGTTTTACAAAGTAAAATTAGATTTTGTGAGTTGCAGTTCTCATATAAAATACTCCCGAATATTTCTTAACAAACTAAAACGCTTGTTGGATTAGTTGGTGCAACTGACTTTGATATATGGCTGCATTGAGTGTGTATGTTTTATGTCAATTTTTTAAATTCACGCAACATTAGAAATTGTCAGGATCTAGTAAAATACACCACACCACACTACCCCACACCACACTACACCAAACCACACCACATCACACTACACCACACCACACCACACCACACCACACCACACCACACCACACCACACCACACCACACCACACCA
>JAOEHT020158579.1:0-19982 GCA_025448195.2 Parazoanthus atlanticus
GGCACAAATATTTTTATTATTATTTTTTCTTAATAATAATAATAATAGTAATAATAATAATAATAATAATAATAATAATAGTAATAATAATAATAATAATAATAATAATAATAATTATTATTATTATTATTATTATTATTATTATCATCATCATTGTTTTTGGTTGGTCTCTTTAGGAAGTTGTATACGTCTAGAACTGACTGAGAAATGACGAAGTATCTGACACCGCCGAGCAGCCAAACTGGATGTTTAGCATCGTTTGGTCCAGTACAATAACATTCGATTGGCTGTCGACAGTCATTTATGATTATCTCGGCCTCGGCTCTAATGAAGACAAACTGTTTTCACTCTTTTTTTTAAAAAAAAACACGGGTCCAAGGGGAGGCATTTTAGATGCTGCTGGTAATGAGAAACTGGGAATTTTTTTTATTTGGTTTTACGGAAAACTCCTTTAATACTACTTGTGTCTTTTAACAGATGCAAGATTATGCAACTGATCTTGGTGAAAATAGTACCCTCCCCCTGGTTATAGATTAGGTCCATCCTTCTCTTAATATATCCTATAAAGTAGAGAAATAAAGTTGACCGACATTGACAAAGCACATCAAGTAGAAATGTATTCCTAGTCCGTCGTGTACAATTGCGATGTCCCCTCTGAAAGAGTCCTCGTATTCAAGGTTTTTTAATAAAAGAAGAAATAATAGCATGATTTACATACCATTGAGTACCGTTTTTGGCGCAGCCAGCAAATTATTCGTTTTGTCTGCATCTGACAAGTTTAACAGATTCAAGTTTTTGTCAGAAAGCCAAAGTCAAAATCTCATCTTGACACTCCGGATTTATACAATCAGAGTTTTGGGACATTTTGTATATATGTTCACCTAATTGCACGTGATTTAAAGATAACACGTTGAAAGGAATTATTCAAAGAAAATTAAATCACAAAGATAAAGGAAAGATAAGAAGAAAGCATGTAATCTTACTTTTTCTTTTTTATAAGCAACAGCTTTTAACGTTATATATATATAAGTAATAAAACTAATAGAGTATAACAACTGCTGGTTACTCGTTACATGATTTGTAATCTGGCCATAATCCGACAAAACAAACAGCTGTTATGAAAGCTATTTAAATGACTATGCCCGAGTATTGTTTGGCGGACAAAACTGAAATTACTGTAGCACAGCATGCAAGACAATTCGGCCAGGATTACTGTATTCGTACATAATATGGTTCGAACCTCTGCTTGTACTGTTGTAGGACTGAGCAAAACTCAAGTAACAGCTGTCGGAGACCATTAACACTCCTATGACTGTGAAGTGTTGCAGCCTGACAGCTTCTTGCTTACTTTTTGCTCCTCATGACAGTCCAAGTAATTAGCATCTCTTCATTATTTATACATTGCGGCTGGACCGGAACAAACTGTTGAGTCTTTACGGAGAATTAAACAAACCTTTACTTTACTTTACTTTACTTTACTTTACTTTACTTTAGTATAAACTTGTCTGAGACGATATAGGTCCCTCAGATCATTTTATACAATCAATGTAGTTTACCAGTTTCACACAAGCCGATCCTATGCTTCTCCGCAACATACATGAAATGCTTTCTCGCTGTTAAAACGTTCTTAAAAGCAGTGCTTTACCTTATCAATGTGGTTTGTCGCTTTTGGTTATTATTATCTATCAATGTGTTAAATCAGTCTTGTTCGCCCGTCGAATGCCGCTAATCTTGTTTTACAGCGTTGGCACTCTGACTCTGTCTTTTACTATTTCGAAATATATCTTGAAAAGCCACACGTTTTATATAAACTTACTGGTTCATTTGTTTATAATTCCACGGATCAATTAACATTTGCACTGAGCGACTGCATACAGGGGACAAAGACTTTGATATGAATTCTGCAAATTTTCTCTCCGGACTACCCTGTGGTTGCGAAGATTCCATTATTTTATAGTTTCCCTTTATATATCATTGATCACCGCCGAAAATGTTTGTGGCAAAGTCGGCGATTTCAATGTGGTGGCCAGTATTTTTAATTTTGGAGACTCGCTCGTACCAGCTACTAAACCACTGTCCAAGAGCTGTCAATCACTGATTTTACCATTTGCTGTTAATTTTTAGTTTTCTGTTCTTATCAAAACGTTTCATAAATGTTATCCTTGAAGTCAACGGGTTAACATTTGTAGGGTTCCCCCTGGTTCAGCATTGATTGAAGTCAAGCTCTCTTCCCCAATCTATTAAAAGGTCTTGATTTAGGATGTGTTCAAACAGCAGTGAATTTAGTGTGCGTGTTATCACTGTAAGGGTTCATGTGTCTGTCTCTACGGCGAAGAATTTTGTTAAACACTCTCACAAAAGCGGTACGGAACTCTGCATTGAAGCATGAATAAATTATTGGGTTGCCAGCGCTGTTGCTCACAGGAAGAACATACACAAAAACGATAAGCAAGCCATTTAGCACTTTCTTGTCTATATGTCTAAAGCAGGTATCACAATACTGACTTGTAAGGAAAATCACAAAGAATGGGAACCAGCACAAGATGAAGAAGCCCACTACGATGGCCAAAGTCTTGGTAGCTTTAAGTTGCTTGATAACATGAAGAGTAGAGGACTTCTTAGCTTTATTGATCTTGGAAAACAATGTAACAACGGCAGAGGAGCGCCTGCGAGATGACCTCCTATCATCTGTGGAGCATTTCTCGTTCAGTGGAACCTTCAGTCCATTGTTGTGGACCGAATCACTGCTGTTTATCTCGGGATGGTAGTTCAGTGCAATCGCATTTTTATCTTTCTGCATTTTCTTGGCGTGCCCCACGGCTATCTTTAACACGAGTCCGTAGCAGATCACTAGAATCGTCAGCGGGCAAAAGAAAACTGTAAGCGCAGCAATTGTGATGTATTCCTTTGCACGGATGGAGCACTGCGACAGGACAACAATTGACTCCTTGTTGTTCCACTTGACGAAGGATAAAGAGGAGCAAAGCAAAGCATAGGCCCACACAAAGGCAATGATGTACAGAACACGGCGTCCAGTCATACGCTCTCTGTATTTTAGCGGCTGGGAAATGGCTATCAAACGATCAATGCTGATCCCTGTTAGGTTGAGAATTGAGGCCGCGGAACATAACATATCCACCCAGATCCACAGCTGGCAGCCGGGGAGGCCCAGACCATTTGGCCAAATCTCTCCGTGCAATGTCTGAGTGAGTCGAAATGGCAGAGACAAGACTCCCACTAGAATATCACTAACGGCCAGTGAGACGATCAGGTAGTTGGTCGCGCTGCGAAGCCGGTGGAAGTGGTAAACACTATAACAAACCAGCCCGTTGCCCAGGATTGTTAATAACATCACCAGTGTGACAAAACTGGCAGATGCGGCAATCGCTGCGTCAGTGGGACGTGGAGGTGGCGGTCGAAAAGGTCCAGTTCCCGTTACGTTTGTCAAATTAGAGAAATTCATCTTGTGGGTCTCTGTAATGAGTAGCGGTGAACGTGCGTCGGCTCTCTCATGAACGTTCCAGCTCCCACAATATGGCGGTGTTTTTCACTCCTGCGGCAAGAAGACGATTAACGATCACATTAACATTTATAACTAAATCTCTGACTGACGCATACAAAAGGCAACAAAGAACGGGTTTCTATACGATTCCCCGAGAGAGTACAACCGAAATGTATAACAAAGGAATATGATAAATAGATATACGTTTTACCACAAAATAATGATATGTTGATGCACGAATTAAAAGGAAAAACAATCGCTACCGAAGTAAATAATAATAAATAATAATGATAAGATTGACTTGCTGTTTTTCCAAATGGTTTGTTTTCACTAGATTTTTGATTCAGTGCCGTTTGACCTGGGTAAAACGAGAAAAAAACACTCGTAGCTCGATTTCGTACTGATATCGATGCAGTGCGAGCCTTTGTCAGACATGACGGTAGATTGAACGGATTTCTAATAGAACGTAATGTTTTTCCTTGCTTTGTTTTATAGTTTTATAAATTTATTTTTCAAGCAGCCTTAGCGTAAAAATGAACCTCGATTAAAAATATTTCAAACAGTGTGGTTAGCTAATTACCGTTACACACCCTTTTCAAATAGTACAGCATATCTATCATTCTTGATCAAGTAATTGAGTCATGTTACCTCAATTTGCTCAAACACCGCTTATCTCGCTGAAAGAAACGCAAAACATTAACTGCAAGCGAAAAGCAGTGGAGTGTTCTAGGAGACAACGCGAGAGAAAATAGGATTTATGATAAATATCAGTTTCTCTACACGAAGATATTTCCGGTTTTAAGATGTGTGCTTGTGGGCGCGTATGTTTTTGTAGTCGTGTAAAAAACACAAACACACACGTATGCATACATGCATGCATACATACATACAAACAAACAAATACACAAGTTTGTATTATAATTATTGCTCACTAGGAGTCAGTTGTAACTGTAAGAATCTTACTTTTCGTGTTCTGTAGCTTTCGCAAAACAACTGAAATGATATTCGCCATTCCAGAAATGAATACAGAATAGTGAACATGACCCTGTTCACTCGATGCAAACGCTTCTTTTGCATGAGTAATAAAACATAATTTAATATGACGTTAGCATTAAGTAATGCAGGTCCTATGTACACAGCTATTTGAATAAAGTTGTCTCGTCTATTGTGCACTTGTACACACTCTGTAAACACTAAGCTGTTTAGATAAGGTATTTACTATTTGGTACACAAGAAGACTCTGTTTAATGTTGAAAACTATTTCATTGTCCAAACTTATACTTTTCAAAAACGCAGAAACTTGCAAGCATTCTTCCTTCTGTTCTGACAACCCATGCACATTTCCTTTCGATCTGGGTATGTACAAATACACCTGGACAACAAGTTTTTGAAATAGCTTTATTGAAAAGAACAAAAGCTTTTGGACAACTCTTGATGATCGATGGTGCAAAAACTCATTTAGTGTATTGTCTTCTTGGTCTCTGGGATCATTTGAGTGAAACGAGGTCTTACCCGCTATAGGATGAGCAGTACAGGCAGCCAAAGCTTGTAATTTGTATTTCTGGGGTCAGGTTACGCGATTTATAAGAATTTGTATGGGAATGTACTCGATTTCTCAAAATTGTAGAATATTGCTATAAATGGTAAAATATAGTTGACTTACTGCTTGTTTGTAGTGTACTCGTGTGTACTGTGCAGTTTGGAGCCATTTGGAGCGATTTCAGTATCGTCAGATATACGTTCCTCCAGTAAGATCGCCATATGACGTATTGCTGAATTCTGCTAAACTGTCTCTATAGTTTCCTTGTAAAACAGGTTGGGAGAATTTTGTTTTTCATCTCAGATAAATTGCTGTTTATGATCAATTGCTTTATTCTCATCATCAAACAACTTATTCTGTGTGGATAATGTAAGGAGAATTTGTGTACTGATATACTGGCTGGGGCTGAAAGGGTTAAGGCACGCTACTCCGTTTTGAACCACTCGCCACGCTAAGCAAGATTATAAACTATTAGTTCTTTACATATCCGACGATAAATCGCTAAGAATGGCCTCAAATTGCTCCAAACTACACAGAACACACAAGTACACGACAAACAAGAGGCAAGTCAACTATATTTTATCATTCATAGCAATACTCTATCATTTTGAGAAATCGAGTGTATTCCAGCTGTAAGCTTGGGCTGCCTGTGAGAGCAGCAAATTCCTGGGATGCACCGCCTGCTTGTAACTTTTCAAAACGACATACCATAACAATCATGCCACGTTAAAATTTTTAAAAGCTGATCAAATTTTTTAGATACTAAAGCAAGGTGAAAAAATCGCCGGATAAACCTTGGTGCCTTTTTCATCTTTTTCACTGTTTACGAGATTCTTTAATCTTTTCCAGCTTTTCGAACGCTTTAGCAGTGCATATTTCTATATTGGTTCTATTCATCTAATTTCTAGACTGTATTTTAGTCTTTGTAATACTATAAATAGAAAGAGGTGCTATTGAACATCTTATGTTAATTCGCACTACATATAGATGTACTACTGCTACTACTATTACTATTATTATCATTATCATTATCATTATTATTGTTATTATTTTTGTTATTATTATCGGCATTATTGTTATGTTTTACGACCCTCTTTGAAATCAGTCTAATATTTGAATAGGCCCTTAGAATCTGTCTTATAGTCTGTATCCGTATAAGCAACCCGACCCGGCGTGATAAATCGAAACCCCAGCCCCGGAGAGACCCGATTTGCCCGATAACCCCGGCCCCATCCCCTTATCACCCGATATCGAACATTCGGATCAAGCGAAACAAACCCGGGAACAAAAAGCAAATTTAACAACAGGATGTAAGACTCAAGTCGAGTCCTAGATGAGAAGCCGGCCGGCCGATCCGGCACATGGTTGACATGTAAAATTAATTAGTAAAAGCGTGCTCCAAGGTAAAGTTTCAACCAAAACTAAACTCCACGATCCGACAGAGGTTATCTGCCTCTCATCTTGACTCAGCGGATTAGAGTTGCAAGAAGCGGATCGAATTTTATGTTGTGTGTAATCTCCCTTGGAAGGTTGTATCATCAGGTTCAGTTACGGATTAAGTCATTGTGAGGGAAAGATAACAGAGATGCGTATCCAGGCTTTTGTTAAGATTAAATCGCTACAGTATTATTTATCAGTGCTATTCACCTAACGATACTGACGGACTGGTTTCTGGAAAGGGGGGAGGGAGGGATAGCACGACTTTCAGACTCTTTCATTGTTAACAAAATTAAAACTCAGTCTAGGACTGGGGAAGGCTCTTTTTTAAAACACAAAACTCCAATTTAAGACAGGCCTCTAACGGTCTATAAACAAGAAAAAAGACGGTAGGAAATGCCATAAATATGACAGAGTACAATGAGATTATACCATTATACCCCTGGGCTATTTTGAACCACAGATGGGCCTAATGTTCCCCTTCAAAACTATGTGAAGTGTCATCACCTTTACTTGAAATCCAGAAACAAGCTATTTAAATCACAGGCTACCCAAGCGTATAATTCGATTGCAATAGGCCACCCCACTTATTCTTATGTTTCTCATCGATATGGTTCGCCAAAGTAGGGTCGGTCGGTCGGCAAAAAAAAAAGGCATAAAAAAAAGTTGGCCAGAACGTTCAAAGACGCGAAATTAAAGCGTATTAAGTGCAGGTTTATCAAGAGCTGATACAGTATTTATTGTTTGTGAAAGAATTTGTAAACTAAAGCACTCAGTTTGTGAAAAACAAAACCCAACTAACATGTAAAGGTTTTGTTTATTTACACGGCAAGAACAATATCTGACACTTCCAAACGGTGATGGTAATCATTCTAAGAGAACTGTACTACATTATCTTCATTTATAATTTTTTTTTTTGCAAAACTTCAAAAAACTGGGTCGGTCGGACGATGAGAAACATAAAAATAAGTGGGGATGACCTAAGTGCAAATTTTATGTCCAGCCTGTCTTCATGTGGGAGTTCACTCAAGTTCTCAAAAAGCGAAAACATAGCATAAATGTTGAATGAAATTTCACCTGACTCAACGTAGTGTTGTCTTGGTGTTTTTTGTGCAACTCCTGGGGACGATTACAGGGCCATTTTGGGCTCGGTGTCTCTCGGCAGTAAACGAATCGTCCCCAAATTACACATAAAACACAGATACACTGACTCCACGTTGAAGTAGGTGAACTTTATGTCAATATTTATGGCCATATATATTTTTCCCGTATTTTGAGGACGGACTTGAGCAAATTCCCATATAAAGTCTTATCAACCTCGATTTTATCTTACAAATTGGCTGGCCTTATATAATCTACACTCATATACGAACTATAAGCTTGGCAACATGTGGTTTCTGATTCGTTTCAGTTTTAATTAACGTTTCAACGGTGAGCGAAAGTATCTTAATTAATCTTAAAACGACTGCTTTTGGAGACAGTAAATGTCACGGTAAAGTCGTTCATGTGTCATCTGAGGCTATCTGAGCCAAGTGAGCGATATATCGAACCCTCTTAGTACAAAAATTGCAAAAAGAACAATCAACAATGTTAGTAAATCCACACTGAAAAAGAAACTGTTTGCTGAAACATTTTTTGAATTACACCGCTACCCTTCAAAATAGTATAATATCAGTACTTGTATTATGACATTCTTATAATAATTCATGTCTGATTTTGCATTGAATTATTTGAAAGCAGCATTGAACTATATATTGCAGGCGATAGGCAATGCGAGACAGGACTGGTGGTTATTACGTACGCACACTCTTCCGATAGCCGGGATTTGACGTTTTTGATGAGTTCCGTTTATTTTAACTCTTAGAACTCTAAGAACGAAATCTTTACGATATAATTAACTGTATAAAGGCAAAGTCACCACAATTTAACGGAGGATCAGTCCAACAGCTGCAGGATACGTCAGTAAATTTGGGTGGTGCTCTTAGCTTCGTATATATAAAAGAGCTCAGTAAAACCGAATGAAGTATAAAATTATTATAGTTGACAAAACGCTGCAGTGACGTGCAGAACTTGATGTTTGTCTACAGCAGACCTCTGCAGGAGAGTCGACAAAACTATACCTTGCAACGATCCGGAAATACATGAGCTGAAAAGATATTAGTAATAATAGACGCTTTTAGTACGGCCACGAATCTTAACTTCGAAGAAGGCTGCAGCAATAAATGCATTTGGGCTGAATACAATGTTATGCTATTTTAAGTTCTCATTTTCTTGATAAACAATGCGTAACTCATGTTAGTTCAGTTTCAACTTGTGAACAACGAAAGAGAAATGTATAAATACTGTGGCAATTAAAACTCACAGTTTTCATCATTCGGCTCCGTTCAAAGAGTTTTCAAAATGTGTAGTACACGCGCATGTATTTACTTAACATATATAAAGGTCAGAAAAGATTGGTGCTATTTTAATTTCGTGTCCTGTTCTAGTGAATTGATAGCATAATTCACCACAAACAAGTGTTGAAAATTCTAAAACCATCTCTTTTGTGAACTTACCTGTGAGTTCGGAGATTTTTACAAGCTGGCTTCGTGTTGAAGAGCAGAGCTCAGGTTGTTCATTGGTCAAAAGTTGCACTAGCCAGACAGTTATGTATCTTATGAGCTAGTGAGACTTGAAAAGGAAATAATAGACTCGAAAAGTCATACCCTATTTATGCGGCTGTGTATATGAGATAGCGAACTGCAATCCAAAGAATGTTTTTCTTTGTTAAATGATGTGGAAATGCCGCGAATTAGATTAAACAAGTCAGGAACGATTTTTCATTCTCGTACACTTTCAACTCGGCTTAAAGTTAAAGCAACAAAGATGGAGCAAGATAAGAATTCTTTCTTATCTGAAACAGAAGTTGAATCGTGTCCGCTAACGCAATAAGCTTTTTTGTGACCTGGATATTTACCTTATAGCAAGTTTAATAGACTCAAATGAATGTCTTAATGTCATTGAAGGAGCAACTGCGTTTGCCTCTTTATAAGAAGTAGTCTGGATGAGTAGTATGCTTTGCCTTTGCATTTGAGAGGTCGTTGTTTATATTAACATTTAAACTTTTGTCTGTTTTCTTAACGAAAACAAAACCCGCATCTGCTTTTAACACAAAACCTCACACGACTAATGTTAGTGACAAAGATGATCACTGTAAACCTAAAATCAAAAACTGGCAACAGAATGAATCAATTCTAAAGAGCATATATATACATGTTGCTATTTTGACATTTTATAAGCTTAATTTGTTACCAGCTGCTCCTCGTAAAAACTTCACTGCAAAACTACACCATCCCGGCCCAATTCAAAACAAAAAATATTAAATAATAGCATCTAAATCTCATTTCAAATTTTAGAAAGGAAAAAAAGAAGTTGTTATTTTTCAAGTTCGAAAACTTTGAATATTTTAAGTACTACTTACGTTTCTGTAAGTTCTTTGAATCCAAGAACACCTCACGTTCTCTCAAACATTTCACAATAAATGCAAATCGTTCGTTGCCGAATTATTAAGAAGCGAAACGGATGTAATATCTCGACTCATCAATCTGTCATTGTTTTTAGAGGACGCCCTTCAGTCGGGTTGACATTCAGCGGCACGTTTCTCAATTTATGCTTGGCAACTTTTTCCTCGCCACTACATCTGTTCAATTACTTGACAGAAGACTTCACTAATGGCGCGACTATTTTCAAGTGCGCATAAGACTTGTAGTTCGCCTTCACAAATCTGTTGTAGTTTTACCATATGAATAGGTGTGGGTTGTTCGTTTACCCGAATTCAGTTTCCTGCTTTGCTAATGCACTGTCACTTATTGAAATTCGCAGTATTTATCTCCGCAGGACGGCTATCAATGATTCTGCAATTTTGATCAAACAAAGCGTATTTTCATTACCACAGACAAAATGTTTTTGAAAAAAGCTATAAAAACCACAGTGCTCATTGATCAGGTGAGTTACATTTTGATCTTTTACAGCTACAACGTACTAAACGTTTTTTCAAAAAAAAGGAGAAAACAACAAAAACCTGCCCTCAAACGGTGCATGGAAGGAAAATAATCGCAGAAGTACAGCTGAAAATATTATTTGACGCTATATATGGAGCCGCGTTTTGCGTGAGCACTCGGCTCGGCATGGAATCAGAGTAACAGCGCCCAAAGAAGATAAGAGCATTGACTTTTGAACAGTTTTGCACTCAGATCACAAATTCTCAAACACTTGCTTTAAAGAAACGCAGAAATCGGCAACAATGACTGACGAAACTTGTTGCTAAACTGATCTTCAAGGATCAACGAATATCAGAACCCGCGCTACCGAAAATTTGTTTGCTGTTTTGCTAAACACACAATAGCAGTTGATGATTAACCTTCTTTTTTGAAAGAAATAGAATCAGTTGTGCGTGATTTCTTCTGAAGGCCATTCCGTCATCAGTTTGAACGGTCACGATATGTTTAATATATTATAATTGAATTTTTACTGATAGAGTAGTTCCTTACGGCTGCACGGCTTCGTAGTTTATAACTTGGCCTGTTTGAAGCTGCTCATCAACAAAAGCTGCATTGCCGTGCATATCAGAATAGGTTTTAACATTCTCAGATCAAAACAGTATTATAAAGATTAGATGAACGAGGATTAGATAAGGAGAGCTGGGTGGGGGAAAATCCATGATGAAGTGTGGAGGTGCATGGAAAAGTCTAATCACCGCTTCATTTTTCTTCTTATTCCCACTGCTTGATGCGCTGACACACAGACACATACACGCAGGTACACACGCACAGCACAGCACGGTACACACTGATGACACACGGAACTGCAATTTTCGTTTTGACTGCAAGTCCTTATCAACTAGATCCTTTTAAATGCTATTTATATTTCACATATGTACGTAGTTACGCTTATATTTCCGTTTCACTGTGTACTATCTAATTTGTTGCGCACGCTTGTTGCATTTTGTTTTTCATCGTGTTTTCTACATTTTTGCGCGTGCTTAAATTGCTGTATTGAAACTTGGCGTTAGACGCAAATTTACATATAACAGTTTTAATTCTATTTTCCTTACCTATACTAACACTTGTTCAGTAACTGTGCTCACATGGTGGGTGGCTCCTCAATGGTCGACAATTAGTCTAGAGTTTAATGGAGCTGAAACCAATCAGTTGTAGAATTGCACACATCTTTGGAATCCTACCGACAATCAGTTACCGACTTGCTTTTTATTTCAGCAACATCAGGGTTGTCTGTGCAGTTTTAATGCGTATACGGCATACACACCCACGGGCGCACACACAGCACACACGCATACATACTCAGTCAGTAACACGCACGTGTACATGCACAGCAGAGCACACATATAGCACATCACATACAAACGGATACGCACACTCACACACACACGTCAATATACACGTGCACACTTACACAAGCGCAAACGTACACACACACAAACATGCTCCTACACATACACATACATATACGTATACCTCGTAAAGGGAGAGCAGAAATGTTTTGGAGATGTAGACTAATCGAAAGGTTGATTTATAAATACGCAAACGCACACGTGCACGTGTAATTGTCTGTTGGATGATCTTTAAACAAGAACTACCCTAGATCTGACAAATTAGATGAAGCTGAGACAGCTCCAGCATTTATTTTTATATATAGATCGACACTGCATGATTCTGTAAAATGTGATCACTTAAACAATCCACTTCAGTTTTGTAATTAGAATGTGTTGAGAAGCGTCAGAGAAACAACGCAACTCACACTATGAATTTTGTATATACAACACCAGCGAATTGTACTTTTTTTCGCAGGCGCACCCCAATTGGCTTCTGAGACCTTGCGAGGATAACCATAGCAGTGAATAACACTTTTAGCGCGCTCTGATTGGCTACTCAAGTAATGAATGTCCTGTGCCATTCACCTCCGGGCATCCATGCATGACAAATTAAAATGGCGTCCGGTTTTGAGGCTATTTCGGATGCTGAAATTCTTGTGATTAGCTAGGCAGAGATAAGGCGTCTGCAAACGCTAGGAATGACTAAAAGTTTGTTTGTCTTCAGTAACTAGTTCTATTGTTTCAGCTTCAACGCTATGTACAGCCCTGGAAACATAAGTTATCGGCTAACGTTCTCGACTAAATTCGGCAAAAATATTTTGTCTACGTATTTTCGCACGTGCCTTGAGTTTGAAACAAGTTGTATGCGTCCTTATATTTTCGATTCCTTTGGTCAACAAACTCAGCACATTTTATTTACCTCTTTGGTACTATATATGTATGTTCATATTATATGTATACATGTACTAAAATGATTTCTGTGCCAAATTTTTTATGAAAACTTTCACGTTTTTCGTTTTGCTTTGGTATACCAAAATATCTTGTTCTGCTTGGTGTCGGTTCATGAAAAAAGCTTAAAGCTAAGCTAGCTTTGTCTCTGCGCGTTTTCTTCTTCCACATAAGAACACCGCAGTCAGATTTGCTTAAATTTGCAATAAATGAAAAAAATAAATAAAAACAAGGCATTATCTTGTACTTACAAAATAATGCGTGTAGTTGATCCTTTGGAAACAGTTTATCACGTTTGAGCAATTTTTCTTGACACAAACTAAAGTGTATCATATGTGATGTATATGTGCAAAACTCAGCATTTAGTGAAATATGTTTTTGAACCATTATATCCAGCAAACCTCCCAAAACTACAGTAAGTAGAAGGAATAATTAGAAAGTTTTTCATGTTTATAATTTGTCACGTCAGTCTAAACTCTAAAGCCTTACAAATTAATAAAACATCCTATATTAATTTAGTCTGAATCACAACCGATTTTGTATTTGCAACTGAAGTGCACAAAAAACACGAAATGAGCATGTTTTTTGTCAAAAAGTGTTCATCTGTGCGCTGGTAACTGAAGTTTATCCTATCGAAGAGAGATTTACAGACTCAACAAAAATGTTTTGCTTCAGACTATTGAAAAACAGATGTGGTACGTTACGCTATCAAAACACTGAGCGGGGTTTGTTTTACGGCTAAAATTATCATGGAATGTTTCACCATAAGGCATTTTACGGTTACGGTTAATACAAAGATAAAAGTTACGGTTGAAATTCTTTATTTTTGCACGTTACGACTATTTTTTTAAGCCACGTTACGACTTACAGTTAACTCCATTATAAGTTCTTACTGTGGGGCACAGATGAACATAGCTCTATGAGTTTCAGCTGCGGTTCTGGGCGTAGCATTATCGAACATTTAAATGCCCACACAGTCAACTTAAGTAACTAAGCAAACAAACGGATTTGAGCTTTGACATAAACTAAACCGCTGCTATGCTAATATTTTTCGACGAGAAGAGTAGTACTTAGAAGAGCCCTGGAAAGATTTATTAACATAATCCATGATTTTTAGGAAAACAAATATTTACACACTAAACAAGAATTAAGTACAGACATTTGACCTTTTAGTAAGACCCTACAAACAATTTTTCCACTCTGAATTAGTTGAATGAATAAACTAGTTGTTGCTAGATGTTTTCTTAGTCTCATTAATAAGTTAGTTGAGAATTTAAAACAAAAAACCAGTCCCATCAATTGAGAATCGTTAGACAAACAATCTTCGACTTCAGTTCCAGTGGCCTGGTCAGCTCTGCAAATAGTATAAGTGAAATAGTAGAACTGAGCACAGGTCCAAAATCATTTTTGATTAAGATGAGAAAGCACCCAAAATATCCACTGAATTGTTACTTGTAATTGTTTTCAATATTAATTTAGGAACGGCAAACGCTTGCATTCATCGCCGTGAACCTTTGCGCATGCCTACTATTTTATGTCCTCATTTGCCAGTCAATTGATAATCGTCAGGTTTTCACCCCTTAATGGGGGTACGACCTCTCATCTATCTCTCACTGTCGATGAGATCGCTTAGTTTTAAATGCTCGAGTAACGTGTTCAGCCAAGCCGTGAGGTCAGCTCAACGTATCAAGCTTTAGGCCATTGCTTGGTTGCATTCGATTTGTCTCTGCTCTTGTGGTGTTAGCAACCGACTTATAATACTAATCATTCGCTTTCGCTCTGATTCCCTTCCCAATTCGGTTCGATGCACTGCAGTTAGTCGGTTAACTTAGTGAATGACAAAGACAAATGGCAAAAGGCTGCATTTTGCCTTTTGCCATCTATCTAAGTTCAACGTTTGTCACTAAGAACTTCTTCCGAAGAGTTTTTGAATTTCGCGGCTCATTGTCTAGGTGAGAAAAATGAAAGCATGCGCGCGCAAAGGATCATGGTAGTTGATCTCACTTTTTCTTTTAGTTGAGTCTGCTGGCGGCCAGACTAGCTAGAAACTGGCTAACGAAAAGTCTAAAGTGCGCACTTACAATAACCCATCAAATCCCCAAAATATCACTGTAATTTTTGGGCAAATATTACATGTGTGCTCGCTAAAATAATTCATTTACCGGTGCGTGTTTGTCGAAACGCGTAAGGCATGCGTCATTTAACTTAC
The DNA here is from genome assembly GCA_025448195.2 of Parazoanthus atlanticus. NCBI lineage: Eukaryota > Metazoa > Cnidaria > Anthozoa > Zoantharia > Parazoanthidae > Parazoanthus > Parazoanthus atlanticus. The sequence goes on from JAOEHT020158579.1 coordinate 15,008, forward strand.
AGGGCTTAGTTTTGTCCTAAGTGGTTTATTACTCTTCCATAAGAAAATCGTCAAATTACATAGTCGCTATATCTTCCTCAGATAAAATCGCTAAACTTAGTGGTCGCGAAAAATATTCAACACTTAGGTATTTAGCTTATTAGTCGCCAACGCAAGAAAAACACAGTTTCTTAAAAACTAATCTTCCCATTAATTAAGACACCCCTCTGTAAAAGACCAGGTTAACCCTGAATTTTCACCAGGTTTTCTGCAAGTTCTTGCCAGGTGAGAAACTTTTCATCAGGTTGCTACCAATTTTTCATTAAAAATGGAAACATGTTTAGGACCAACTAACATGTAATGGTATTCCCACTTTCACCCTTTTCAGCTTTTACGATCAGTTTTTTTCATTTTTTGTTTCGAGATTCCACCAGGTTGGTAAACTTTTCACCAGGGAGAACAAAATCTGGCCAGGTAAATTCGGAAAATTGCCCAGGGCCAAGGGACGCCAAAAACTCACCAGGGAAGAGGAAAAATCGCACCAGGTCGGGTTTCACCAGGTCTGTTACAGAGGGGTGTATTAAAACTGATAAAAAGATCCAATCTCTTGCCGAGTCTTGGTCTTTCAACCTTCAGTCATAACCACAATTTATTCGTCTTTTTGTTTCTCGCTTTCTTCCTAGCTTTTTTACTTTCCCTTACATCATCACCGATTGGTTCTCGATTTCTGTCATTTCAAAGCGGGAACTTGTTACGATTCTCTGATGACTTTTTACAAGATCAATCTGCCAATATTTGAAAAGGGTTATTCACTTAAATATGCAATAATTTGTAAATTGTATCATAACAGATTCGTACGGCTTTCAGTTATACCCTTCGTTTCGGTTTTGTAACACAAGTCAAAGTCCTAACCACAGTAGGCGAGGTGGTTGTTTCTGAGGGAAATCGCGGCCCGATGGCCCGCGTGTTCAAAGTCTGCATGGATAGCGCTATATCCTCATCCAGCATGAAGGGAAGTGTTAACAATTTGGACCATTTCATCCACTGGATAAGAAATTCATCTGCTGGATAGCAGTTCCATTGAACAACAAGGACCAAAAATATATGGTAGATTAGCACCGTGACTCATCCGAATCACCTGTTTTGCTTCCATCAGGGATGTATTCATTTTCTTGTTTATGATTTATCACCACAAGGGAATGTATGTTTTTATTGATCTGCAGCAGCCCTTCGGGCACAGCTAGACAGATATATTCTTTATTCAAATTAATTGTGAACATCATCTAAAATGAAACCAGTGTGAAACAATCCTAGTTTACACAGCTGTAGTTTCTATTTGCAATACGACCTGACAATCGAGTTGAGTCCGGGATTTGGCTTGAAAACTACACACCGGAAACAAAAGCTCTTTACTTAATTTTTTTTTGCTTAATTTAAATATTTTTCCATGCTACTGTAACTTGTTTTTAGCACTTATAACCGAATATTGAAGAAACGAGATTTTTTTTGTCTCTTGTGGTGAAATAATTGAGATATGAAGAGACTAATTTTTCTTGACGCGCCATCAAATTTGGTAAACAGGTTTGACTATTTTACTCGGAGGAAAGAGTTGTTCAAGATCAAGAATCCAAAATCTGGGAGAGGGAAGGGGAAAGGGGGGAGGGATTGGCACATGGTAGTTCGCAGGCAAGTGTGTGGTTGATAGTTGATCGTAAAGCTTTAGCCCTGTTAAAGCTTCCGATATTGTTTAACGTTTTACTATTTCCCCAGTGAGCCCGAAACCCGGTACATGTGGTATAGGACGTTTTACCTCCGGTACACGGGGTATAGGCCATTTGCAAGAGTTTAAAACTTACCGCAGGATGAATACAGGTGGCTTTTAGAGGTCGTAAGATATGAGTTCCTTTGATTCCAGACAAGCGTCTGAAATCAGTGCTGCGGCTCCTATAGAAGTACAAAACAATTAAGCAAATATTAATAAAGAGATATATGGAAGGTTCAGTGACGTTTCTTTTCGTCAAGCTATGTATATGACATGGTATTAAATTGCAATGTGTCGGCGCGGCCAAGATGAAGTCAAACACAACAACAGTTTGTAATTCCAAAAGGAAAGAATTAATATTCATTTGTTGGGAGGTTTTAAAAGCACTTTATGCTATTTTATACCAAAATAAATTCACAAACGCAGCCGTGACAGCTGAGACGGCGAATGAGCAAATATTTGGACTGCAAGTAGCAAGTACAGTGTGAACTGCAGAGTGGGATAATTAATTAAGATATTTGGTAATGTATGCTTTCTATTACCTTATTATAGGAAATTAACGCTCCATGAAATTAACGCGAATTTCAAAAATTCGCGTTAATTTAAGTCGCGTTAATTTTTACGAACGTTAATTTCCGCGACTTTAATTAAGTGGCGCGTTAATTTCTACGACCTTAATTTCTATTAATATAAACCTAAATTCTGGATCCTGTGAACAATCATCGAAGTTGCCAGATTTCTTTTCCTAACCCCTACATTTAAGTAGAATTTTAAGGTTCTCAAGCAATCGCCAATCTGGCTCTACATGTAGATTTGTTGTGTTCAGGGTTTCTTATATTCAGTGTTAAAATAAAACATGTTCCTGTTCTCACCACAAACTGCGTTGTGTTATTCGCGTTAATTTTCTTCGTTTTGAAATTTTACCTCCTTTTGTCAAGTGGCACATTAATTATGTCTAGTGCCTTAGGCGTATAATAAAAGGTTTTCTCAAAAGGACTGAGTTTAGAGGGGGATTACACGAGACCAGTACGAGTTCCAAACCGGCGATAAATCCGGAGTACGGAGTACATCAGACCGACATGCGATTTTCAGTGGGCATGCGTACGCAAGCAGCTGCATGAATTCTGCGCATGTCAAGCAGCCTGATTGGCGCAATCGCACAAATCCCAGGCAGATGTGAATATTTTTTTTTGATTACATGGGAAAACATCAGACCGGTATAAAATATTTTGCGATTACATGGGGAAAAACGTAAAAGCTGGCTCATTTTTTTGCAACAGACATTTATCGCGAATTGCATGTGTGTCCGCATACGAAAATGGAAGTAAGTTGCAGTACCTGTAGTCCAATTAAGGACTCGTCTTCTGACGTTAATTGGATGACGTCATCACTTATAATTTACGAGAAATTAACTTTGCAATTTAGAAATTGAATCAAATATTTTCTTATTATTTTTGCATTTATTTCTTGAATATTTCCGTACTTGAGCCTATAATACAAATACATGTTTTCTATTTATTTCAAGAAAATTTGCTGCAAATTTGTCAAAAATAAAATTTTCGAAAAATCCAAGACGGCGGCCAAGATGCCATAGCAAAAGTTCTTAATTAAAACTTGATTGTTATGACAGAAAGTAATTATCAAGGCCAAAGCTGCTTATGTGCCAAATGGCCAACTTTTATCTGTATAAACCCTTTCGAAAATCATGGGGAGGGTCCAAATAATCCCCCCATAAACGCTGGTGTTTCTTCAAAAGGCCTAAACGTTTAAGGGTTAATCTCATACATTTGCTGTAATTTTTAACGGTTGATTTCAGTTTGTTAAGAGTGATCGATCGAGAAATATCCTTCATAATAACTATATTTCCATCCTGTGAACTCCAAGTAAAGAAAAATAAAAGTCAGGTTAATAAAGTTCACTTACTATACGGGTTTTGTGTTGTCTTGAATGTGATTGGGTTTTGCGACGGTTGATTTCTCGCTTGTTGCTGGCGCGCGCCTTAAATCATACTCTGCGAGCAGAGATCTCTATGTTCCCACGAAAAACGAGACGAAAGAGAGACCTGCGGCTATCGGCAACATCGTTTGAAGTAGCCGCAGTCCAGAAACCTGGACTTACCAGTCTGGTTTGAAACTGGTTTGACAGCTTTGTAGCCCCGCAACTGTAGCGGTTGCTGTCTTGTTACGAGCCCGCGATGTCTGCTGCCATGTAACTACGTTAAGCCGCTGGTTTTGCTCTACGTGCGCGTTGACATAATTTAACCAATTAAAACACATTATTGAAGTGTCAAAATTATACTCGGGGAGACTTGCCTTGGACCAATTAAAAATTCGACTTACACCGGGTGATGGGAATGTGGTATTTAGTAGCTTGCTTGAGATAACGGTTCAGAGATTGAGCGGTTTTGAGAATATCATGTGTCGGCGGCGAATTCAGAAGAAGCTGAAAAATCGAGGCAACATATTTAGGGCCTTAGAAACAAGCGATTGTAACGAGTTTCGTCATGGTTCTTGCAAATCGATCAAACTTTAATGTGCTCGGAGCAGGATGACGAAAGAGGCGTGGAAGTACTCGAGAAACTCGCGAAATTCTGGAGGCTAACGGTTTTTGGCGGCCTTGAGAGCAACATGCCTTGTGTTATAATTTTATTAGTCTATCCGACTCTATGGCGAGCTTCAGCAACAACCCAGAAAATCAACCGTCGCAAAACATCAAATCACTAAAGACAACACAAAAGTACGGTAAGTGAACTTCATTAATCTGATTTTTTTATTTCTTTTTTTGCAGTTCACAGGGAAAAAATATAGTATTATGGAGGATATTTTTCAATCACTCCCAACAAACCCAGCAAATGTATGAGATCAAACAGCGTGTGACAAATTACAGCAAATGTATGGGATCAAACTGCATATCACAAATTACAGCAATTGTATGAGATCAAAGCATGATAGACTTCATTTCTCCTCGAACTTAACGGATCAAACACTAACAAGAGTTAATAATGGCGAATTTCACTTTGCACGTCCCTATGAAATACACCATACACTCTCTCTTAAAATTTATGTTTTTAAAAACTTCACCATGTCGCAGCTCTTTAGATAAATCCCTCAATTTTGCTGCTTATACCAACTTCAACCTGCTTCATTAAGAAGGACTAACTTTAAGTATCCTTACTGTCACCCGTTCCGCAGTTATAAATCAAAATAACCGAGGGGGTCCAAACCTGCCCCCCCC
>JAOEHT020158580.1:0-11821 GCA_025448195.2 Parazoanthus atlanticus
AAAAGTTGAACAATCTTCTACTTTTCGCAACGTTGCGAAGCCAGTTGCAGCGTGTAACATGTCCACTGCAACCTGCAATGTTTCGTTATCGTCGGCATTGCATTAAAGGTCAGTGCAGATAAAATTGTCTCGTGTAACAGGTCCTTAAACAGGAACAGTTTTTCGTGGCACAGAAACTTCTCCGATATGTGACATATTATAGGCCTCGTTTACTATACCGGATAGGCTTTCGAGCAAACTCGTTGCGTTGCAATGTACATGTTAACAGGAACAGTTTTCCACGGTGCAAAAAGCTATCCGATATGTGACGTCTCACTATTGAAAGCGTTACGTCTCGCATTCGAAACGGCACAAAAAGTGTGCCGTTCCAAATGTAAACAGAAGGCCTAACCGCTATGATTTTTACAATGGCACGAGAGCTATCCGGTAAAGTGTAGATTCAAAGGATTCGTTATCTGTATGCTCGTCGGGAGCACTACGACCAATGACTGCTGGTGTTCTCTGGAGATTCTGCGTGGAAAAACCCTTTGCCTGCAGGCCAATGGAGAGGTAGAACGACAGAACCGGCGAACACTGTTGAAAGCCTTGAAAGTGGCTGAAGAAGAAGGGAAGAGGTGGCAAGAGGTACTATGGAAATTTCTCTTGCCATACCGTACAACACCTCAAAGCACTACACCTGCCTATCTGATGTTCGGAAGAAAGCTGAATCTAAACTTCCAGAATTAAGGCGTGAGAAGAGTATGCTGGATGAGAGTACAAGAGAGCGAGACTGGAGTCAGAAACTAAGTCACAAGACATATGCAGATGACAGGCACGGAGCCATAGAAAACCAAGTCGTTCCAGAAGATCAAGTTCTACCAAAGAACACTAAGTCAACTGGAAAAATTGCTCCCAACCTTGAAAAAGAACCATATACTGTACAGTTCTAACTAAGGAGGGACATGGATTGATTTTTTTGGTGGTCTCATTTAAAGAAATATATCATACAAATTGCAGAGAAAAATAGCGAAATAGCCCAATATGGATGTCCATATGTGTAACAAGCGATGGATTTTTTTGTAGCTTTTTTCTTTGCATAGAAAATAATTTCTAAATATCAACTTTCCCAGAATTGGGCTCTTTTTACCACTTATTCTGCTCGGCAAAGGAAACTGAGAAACCGACTGTCCTCAATTTGGATTTGTCACACACACAAAATACCTAGCTAATATTTGAGCAAGCATATGTTGAGCAATTTTGAGCCAGGAATTATATTTTAAATATAGTGAAATCATTTATTCAAAAGCACATCGGGTTTTGAAAAAATGAAAACTTGCCAGTCTTGGCAGCCTACCAGTAAATATCACTGCAACCAAAAAGTTCACACATGAAACTGTCCAGTCATACAAGAAAATATGCCAAAGTGTTTCTTTGCACAAAGTTAAGAGGACAAAACTTCATCCAATTTTAGTTTTCTTCAAAAACAGCACAGCTCTTTTTCAAAGGAGAATTAAAATTCTCCCACTTCATGATTCTTGCTCAAATTAGAGAATCAGCATTTCAAAACAACTCTTCTCCTTTGGAAATATCAACTTGGTTTTGATGAACAGTTATGTTTGACTAAAGTATTTTCCAAGTAACAATAAATTACAATAGTGCACAGAACATGAGGATCTCCCTTCACAATGAGATGTCCAACTCATTCTATTTCAAACAAGTTTGCTTGTTGATTGCAAGAGTATTTTGAACGGCATATTCAAAAACACATAAAAGATACTAGTGCTACCAAATATGTGGTCTTGGAAGCTAAAATTGTTAGAGGAAGCTACGGATTGGAATTGGAATTTCCAGAAGTGTAGGGGGAGTTACAGACAAAACATGGGAGAAATATGGATATTTTATGGAATCTCACACAAGTTTGAAAGTGTATACTGAGCTGAAACAACTCAGATGGCATACATGGGTTGTTGAGCATTTTAGATCCAGAAAATTATCAATGAAACTTGCAAATGATTCCAGGAAGGACATAGTTCCATAGCATAAAATACACTAGTGGTTAAGGGCATTTTATATTTGTAAGACATTACTAAATTGAAACAATGGCTTGGAAAATGAGCCAACAGGTAAAACGCATTCTTCTGAAATGGTCCTTTTTCCCTACTTGGACATCCACAGCAACCTTTCCCTGGGCCTCCAAGGATGACACCTGGATGATTGACAAAAATAACTATCAAATTTATACTGAACAGGTAAGTGTCTGTTAAACTCTTTTCTTTTTCCATAAAGCTCTTCCTTTTCCTGTCTGTCCCTTAGGTCGCCTGTTGAGCCATCTGTTGCGACCAGCTTTTCCAATTACTCTGTTCTTGTGGTCAACATTTGACACCCTACCAACTGTTGCTAAACATTTTGAGTTTAGCTCCTTTTCAGCCTTTGATGGCAACCTTATGACAGCAGCGGTATTGGTTTTGCGAATGATCTGTGCACATGTCCCAGCAGCACGCACCAGTTGTGCTCCTGCACCAGGCTGGAGTTCAACATTGTGGACAATTGTTCCTATTGGAAGAGAAGCAAGTGGGTAGGCATCTCCTGGTTTGAGATGAGCCAGAGAGGCTGGCTTAAGCCTGGAGGCTGTGAGAACATCTCCCACCTTTAGATCTTGAGGAGCTACAATTAATTTCTGCTGGTTGCTTCCATTGCCAGCTACTAAAGCTATTCTCGCTGATCTGCAAGGGTCATAACCAACTTGCAAAACTTTGTCTTGGACTACCTGCTGGTCAGAAATGGTGCTGCCCTTTGCCACCACAGGTGCACGAAGGAAGTCAACAATGCGGTAAGTTTGAGAATGCCCACCACCACGGTGTCTAATCACTGCATGGCCAGAGTTATTCCTTCCTGACCTCCCATCATGTCTTCTTATCTTGCCTGCCTTTAAAGATGTTGGAATATCCATGTTGGCAATACTGCGAGGGATTCTTTGGTATGAGTAGTGCGTTCTGCCTTCATTTATAAAGGAAGTTGAAATACTTCTAATGACAATACTCCCCAATGGCTTAAATGCTGGTACAGTTGCTATGGCTGAAATCCAATTCAAGGCATAGTGGACTGGAAACCGAAGACCCAACATGTTTTCAATTTTGACAAGCTCAATTTGATTGTAAAGTCACTGTAGGTAGATGTGGAGTTCTTGAAAAGTTGTATAAACCTGGAAAAAAATATTCTGTTAGTAACAATCATTGCTTAAAACTGCATTTAACATAAGAAAAATACTAAGTTAGTTAAATTTCAAAGAAATGGCCCTGATACACAACAGCAGAGATGATCACAATGGGTTCTTCTACGCACCAAAAAATTCAAGTACACAAACTGCTTGAACATCAAGATTAGTTTTCCTCAGAAGAAAGTTAATGTTTTGCAGTGCATTTATAAAATTTCAAATCCAAATTTCAGTAGAACATCTCAATTTAAGGTTCAAAAGATATGAGCTTTTGAAAATTGACCATTTTGGCTATTTGCAGGCATTCTGATTGTTCCAAAAGAGTCACAGGGCAGTTTGGAGGGAAATTCAAAATGTACGTTTTTCAGTAGAGTTCTCTAATGTTTATGAACTAATAACAATAATAGAAACAACAACAACAACAACAATAATAATAATAATAATAATAAAAATACTTACGTTACACATGTGCCAGATGTACATGTAATGTTGCATGCACATTACATGGATATTAAACTAAACATTAAGTTTTGAAATACAACACTAATCATTTTACTACTTATCATTATAAAACTTCAATGGCCTGACTGTTTTCTAGGGTTTGTTATAATTTGAGACGAATTTACAAGGATTCATACATGTACAAAGAGGTAAGCACTTAATCAGATGCTTCAAAAGGACCTTTACGAATTTACTAACCCACGGGCACTTGCAAATTCCTTTTTATACGTACTTAAAATAATCCTGACCCCAACCTTAACCCTAACTAACCCTCGATTACAATTATTAACCCTAGTCCTGACTTACCCGAGACCTGAACTAACCCTCGTTACAATTATTAACCCTAGTCCTGACTTACCCGAATGAGAAGGTCCTTTTGAAGCATCTGATTAAGTGCTTACCCTTTATAAGTTTATTCCACTTTGAGCATTGAGCCATTTGAGGCTGTATACGTACAATAACACAAAAAAAAAATCATTCACATTTCCAACTGAGGAAAGTCTGAATTGGTTTTTTTCAACTGTACATGGCTTGTTTGACTGTAATAACAATTAAGTTATAATTTTTGTCCAAAAAATATCCTGTCACAGGGTGTTGTGGTTTGTTTACGCTGTGTTTTGCCCTTCGATCCCACAATGCAACGGAAATACGTATCTTAGAAGTGTATTGCCACTAAAATCACAAAACTTTAGTAAACAACATTATCACTTCATTGAGAATCTGTAAAACATGAAAAATGTAAACAAACTGTGACATCATAGTAAAATATGACCCAGGGAGGGTACTCCCATATATAAGCTGTTACAAGGATGTGCCACCCTTCGGGGTATACTTTTTTGACCTTCTGATCATAAACAGGGTCTAGAAATTTCATATTCTAGCAAATAAATGTGTGAAATTTGAGCTGAAAATCATGAACAGGAACGAATTTTTCTCATAAACAGGGTCAGGGTTTGAGTGTCTTAGCGCTAGCAGAACCCCCTACCTAAACTTAGGTTGAGTACTCCCCCTCACTATGCAAATTATCCTACAGACTGACTACCTTGTCCACAACTTTTTGTAGATGGCAAAATGTTAAAAGAAGCCATTTAGTGACACTTGTGTGAAAGCCAAAAATATAAGCCTCTATATTTTCTCTGTAAATTTAAGGCCTATATAATATTTTATATATTTTGTCAATTTTCTTTAAAAACATTAACCAGCAGAAACAACTCAACTATGGGTAGCTGGTAAATTTTTTTAGCTGCCAGCTGTTGGGAAAAGCGTGAAAGAGTACTAAACATTCTTTAAAGGGCACTTTAAAATAGCTTCTCAGGTGTCCGGGGGAATGTACTGAATTTTCTCTAGTCAATAAAAATAAGGAGATAAAGTTAATCATGATCCCCTAAAACCACTGGGGGGTAGGGACCTTCTAAACCAGCTGCAAGGCGTCCCGTGGACTCCAACCGTGTACTAATGGAAGTCCTGCTTGTAATCACTACATGTATTTCTTAAATATTTCCCCAAAACATCAAACCACAAATTGTTCTATTCATGGAAACACTATTAATATCGTTGAACACTTTGCACAGTACAAGAAAAAGAACTCCAATAATATAAATTTTTGAGGCTAAAACTAGCCTAAAGTTCCGATACCTTAAACATTTCTAAAACCCTTTGGACCCAGCAACCTGATACATCCCTGGTTATTTGGTGACATCCTCCATATTGTTCAGAAATACTTGCACCTCACCATGTTAAGGAGACCAGCTAGCAATATAGACGATGTTGATGCATGTACTAAAGAGCTGGCTTGAAACAATAGTTTATTTGCACTTTAAGCAGTATTTTACTTTTCCTTTTCAGAACTCTGTGGAATGTTTATTAAGAAATATGCCAGACCCTGGTTAGTAACTCTGATTTAATAATAATTGAGAACAGGAATTCCTTACTCAGAATACTGATCAGAAATGATAGTCACTACAGGTAAATTCTGGCTGGCTTTTAAGTTGAGAATATAGTTGCATTTTGATCTAGTATATGTTTGGTATATAGTTTTGATATATGGCATTTGTTGGAGTTTTAAATTATAATGACTTTGGATATATCATTTGCACCTCCCCTTCACTTTGGAGTACCCATCAACTGCAATTGCTCAAGAAATGAATTTCTTTATTTGAAACCAGATTACTGATCACAGCCGACATGTTAGTTTTAAGATTTAACCGCTACCTGTTATGTGACCCACAACTATTAGTAATTTTTCTTTTGACCAAAAAAATCTGTTAACCAATTAAATTGGTGTCACCTAAGACATAATCAATATTTTGAGAATTATAAGTTACTTATATAAAACAATAAGTTTATCCTTGTTGTTATACATGTAGTTGCTGCAAGAGAGAGTATCTGGATTCCATTCATGGAGAAGGAGCTTCAGTGTGACGAGGCCACCATTATCGTTGGCCACAGTTCCGGAGCACAAGCAGCAATGAGGTGGCCATGCACTATTAAAAATGCAGATACAATTATCCATATTTGACATCAGGAATTTCATTCATTTGACAATTATACTCAACACTTACTATATTATTGTGTACTGTATATCTGGGTGGATTTTCCAAAAGGTAACTGCCCGGGATACCGGTAAGCGGTATGATTACAAGGGATCCCCGCTCTCCCCAACTGATCATGACCCCTTTAAGCTCTTGTAAAGTCTGTAACTCTTTGAATATCCAAAATATCCTCAATGTTTTGAAACAAGGCAAAATCCAGGGAGTCACTAACGTGTCTGCTCATCGATTTAGGCCGCAAACAATAGGTGCAAGTCGCCTGTTTTAAAGAAAACATTAGGTTAACTGAGCTCACTGGAAAAGACTGTTAAAATCAAGCTATAACTGTGCAACATTTTAACTGTGTTTTCCTGTGCTGAATTGAAAGATCTTGAAATACCCTGTCTTTTAAAAAAAGAGCATCAATTTTGGAGCAGGCAAACCAAAGTTACAGCTAGCTGTTTGAAGTTACATGTAGGCGATTTTATGAGAAAATTTGGCCATTTTTTTCCAACTTCAACAGACACCTTTTGGAAAATCCAGCCAGATATATATAGAAAACACTATTTGTTAATAACTAAACTATGTTGCTGATGGAAGTTAAGCTGATGACTAACCTGTGAGCAGATGTCTCTTACATATGTCCCCATGAGAAATGTTTTTCGTGGGGCCATGAAAGATATATTGATTTGATCGCAGGGTAGTTGATGATGCAAATTTCCATTGCAAGTTTCATTTCATTTGTACCCGAACCCTAACTAGTTGATGTCCATTAATTATTGTCAGTATGTGATTTTCGTGTACAACGAAATGACCCAGGGCTTGAAAGGAAGATTGAAACCCAAGTTATGGTATATACTAACAAGTTGACATGATTCTCGGATCAAGAAAAACCAGAAGCCAGAAACAGGAATGATAAGTCAAGGATTTACAAGATAAAGAACAATAGGTTTCGTATCAGTAGATTTAAGTCTTCCTTGTATTAAAACTGGTGATATTTTAACAGAAAGTCACTTAATTGTGCCACTGGACTGTGAAGTCAAAATAACTAAAGATGAATGTTTTTCATGTAGAAAATGATACAACTTTTGACATTACAATGACAAATATCAATTTTTGTCATTTTTTCCTAGATATGTGGAAACCCATAAAGTTCATGGAATAATTCTGGTATCAGCTTGTATCACTGACCTTGGAGACCCAAATGAGAAGGCTAGTGGTAAGAACGGCATTGCTGCTTCTCGCTAAATACCAACTACAGTGAAGGACTTTTAAGCGGCTCTCAATAAAACACAGTTTTTAAACTATAACTATAAATGTTCTGTTAAGTATGTGACATTCAACACTGCACAGATTGAGAGAATAAATAAATTGTAACAAAGTCATATCTACTTAAGACAGGTTCACGCAAGAACTTGAAAATGAAATTCAGCGACTTTTCCATGACATTACTTTATTATCTGTGAATGAAAAAGTGGTAGTAGATCCCTTTCCCCAATGTTTTCTTGGTAGCCAACTGTTTTGAAATAGGAAGAATTAGACTGGGCAAATAATTTTAAATTCTGTGACCATGACCCAAGGCTAAGGTCATTTTCCTAAATTCCATGACCATTCTATGACAGCATGACCCTGCTTAATAAATTAAGAAAACAAGCCAGAAAAGGTTTGAAAATCACTTGACAAATTTTGATAATGTAAAGATTTCATCATCATTGAATAAAAAAATTATGTATTTTCACAGTGTTAACCTTTGAAATATTTTTTAGGTTATTATGACCGGCCATATTTGTGGGATCAAATGAAGGCTAACACACAGTGGACTGTACAGTTTGGTTCATCGGATGATCCATTTCTGCCATTCACTGAACAGCAGCAAGTGGCAGAAGGGACTGGGGCCAAGTGGTACCATTACACTGACAGAGGACACTTTATGAGAAGTACATTTCCTGAACTTGTGCAAGTCATAATGGAAAAGTTAGGAAACAGCTAGCTGTGAATAAATAGAACAATTATTAAAATATAACTTCTTGACTTATCCACTGATATCCTTGTAGGGGAATTTTATTTATAATAAAAGTAATCATTCTGTTTTTCTTCATCAACAAGTGTTTGTTTTTATTTGTGTTACAATTTCTGACCTCAATGTTTATGTGTTGTGTGGGAAAATGGGTAAAGTGTTTTTAAGTGGATATGTTAACATATACTAGTACATGTAGGGGATTTTGCCCTGAAAAGGAAAATGTTCCAAATGACATTGTCTATGAAGCATCATGTGTTTTCTAAACCAAATTACTGTTTAACCAGCAGGTAACTGAACAAGCTATCTTCCAGTTTTGCTGGATTAACATACAACATATCAGTTTGATCTTGCATCACTGTCACATGCTCAGCAAATTGATGAGCAGGGTCTTGCAAAAGCTGCAGTCATGGGCACCAGTTTTGCTTTCTGAGTTATCCAGATCAATAAACTGTTTCCTAAACTGGATTCATAGCAGGATTTATATGCCTCGACTGGCATTCCTGGAATTTTATTTTCTTACTGGAAACACCTGGAATAGGCCTGGAATATTAGACTGAACTCCTGGAAAACTCCTGGAATAGTCCTGGAATATTAGACTGACTCCTGGAAAACTCCTGGAATAGGCCTGGAATATCAGACTGACTCCTGGAAAACTCCTGGAATATTAGACTGACTCCTGGAAAACTCCTGGAACAGGCATGGAATATCAGACTGATTCCTGGAAAACTCCTGGAACAGGCATGGAATATCAGACTGACTCCTGGAAAACACCTGGAATAGGCCTGGAATATTAGACTGACTCCTGGAAAACTCCTGGAATATTAGACTGACTCCTGGAAAACTCCTGGAATAGGCCTGGAATATCAGACTGACTCCTAGAAAACCCCTGGAAATTTGAAATACAATTCCAAAACTTTTAAAATCGTTAGTTTTCCTGTTTTTTGTTTTGAATGTTTTATTAAAATCATTAACTTTTTGTTGACTGTGGCCAAGCAGATCCTCTATATATCTCTAGTTGGTATGATTACAAAATACTCCTGGAAAAATGCAAAAAAATACATTTGGAAATTGTGAGGTTGTATGATCTTTGACAGCAACTTATAGTACTTCTTGTTACATTGTCAAAAAGCCAGCTGTCTCTTTCTTTTCCTCAGAATATACCATTTTACTACTGCTAGATCCATTCCCTCGTGGGGGCTAAAAGTAATGTTTATGTTGAATTAATGAGCCCAAATTTGACCAAGTAATGACTTTTAGCCCCCACAAGGGAATGGATCTAGCAAAAATTTGCATTAGCAAAATGGTGTATTAAGAGGTGAAATGGATGGCCAGTTGTAGACCAAAATGGCTAGAAAATCCTACCCTTATAGCTCATGTACAGTAGGGGAGTTCCCCCCCTCCCTTCCTATGGGCTTTATATACACAACTGGCACAATACATGAACATGATCCAAAAAATAATCTCTGATCACTTCAAAAAGTGATATGAAAAATGATCCGTGATCCAAAAAATATAATCTATTTTGATGGTGACCGTTATGTAAATACATAAATCGTGTACACTTGTAACTGTAAAACAGCCCTGCTGGTGGGCTCTGATTGGTCGGTTATATCAGCAATGTTCGGAACCGGATGAAATCTCTTGAAACACGTGACATGTAAAAATCGAAATATAAAGTAAATCCGTTTTACCCGCGGTCTCTCTCTGGTGATTGGTAAAAACTTGTAATTGAAGCTATCTGCCAAGATTACTGCTTGTAAAATCTCTTCGCTTTTTTCCCATGATTCACCAGTTTTGCCTTCTCCCTTCTTTTTTCTCGAACTCATAGTTTTAACATTCAGTCAAAACAAACATGGCGCCCAATTCATCAGCTTTTTAGTGCCCAGGTTTCCGTCGTTTTAGAAACGAGATGCTTCGGATTTGTCCGAGAAATGTTCGACTGCTCACGAACACCCGCGAGCAACGCACGAGCTTAGTTCGACTTGAATGGCAGTCATCAAGTCCAGCGGCTTCCCCCTTCCGCTTTCTTTCTACGTGTCTTGTTGCTGTGTTGTCTCAAAATGGTGAGTATTGAGTTTAGAATCAGGGAAAATCTCCAACCATCTTTTCATAACTACTAAATTTAACATTATAAACTTGTAACAGGATTGTTTTTTGTTTGTTTGAACGATATCTTAATCGAATTTAATGTTCTTTTATACTTCAAGTTCACGTTTGTTTTCCTCCCATCCTTCAGGAGGGCTTAGCGATCGAGCAGATGAGCAGATATGCCAGTCCAATCAACCCAGCTGTATTTCCACATCTTACCATCGTCCTGCTATCGATAGGAATATTTTTCATGGCGTGGTTCTTTGTGTATCCTTGAAGGTTGCAATTTGTGGGGATTTCTGTGCTCAAAATTTTGAAATATTTTAGTATTTATGTCGTGTTTTGACTTTTATCCCTGTGTGTATACTATGTTTGTTGTATTTCAGTTCAATAAGAAAAATTATTAATGGAGATAAGCTGTTTCTCAAATAATAAATAACACGTCTAAGTATTTGTTATTTACTCGGTCGAAATGTGATTGCATTTTTGAGAGCGAGTCAGTAGTAAAGTTTGTACTATAATCTAGATGTTCGATTTTATTGTTTATATTTATTATTTTATGTCCACAATAATGTTCTTTAAACTTTGTACCTGCTCGGAATCCATATAGTAGCATTTGGCTGAAGTGCAATGAATGAGTGATGATAGTTCCTTAGTTTTGGAAATTTCTTAATTGTACTGAAAATCTTTAATCTCTGGTTCCACCATACTTTTTGTTCTTTTTATAAATTTTTGGTTGATTGAAAGCCTTCGCTGGTTGCACAAATCGAGTGTCAATTTGAACATCCTCTACTTGGTTTCAGAAACAATTAGAAGGTAGAATTTTCTGTTGTACATGTATAATGCATATGTAACAGATAATATGTTATTTAGTTTACATTTTTCAGTAGTTAATTGATAATAATTTGTTCCTAGCAATTTTCTGATTTAAATGCACTATGAGTATGATAGAGTAGGGCAATATCTGCTGTTTAAGATCTTTTGTTTAAATCTTATAATTAAGGAATCTTACAGTTGTTAGTTTTCGGGTGAACACATAGTATTATGAAAGAGCATATAAAAACACTAATTATTAGGCCTAGAGAGTTAGGTTAATTTTCTTAAAGTTTTAAAAAGTCATTTTTCAGAAAATATTGGTGGGATTTTTGGTTGTTTGGCAAAATCTACATAAGACCTCTATTTTTTCCTTATAAGTTTGAGAAACTTTAGATGCAGAACTCTTGGGCATGTTTTACCTCAAGACATGAACCTGGAAGTCATTGAGTTGAGGTTTCAACTTCGGTTTTTTTCCTTATTATTTTTTATGTCGTGATTGTCTAGTGCATGCGTTATGTGAGATCAATTTCAGCCCACATGACTAAAGGCCGATCTCGGTAGCACAGTGATTAGGGCAACAGACTTGTAGTCAACAGGCCCAAGTTCAGTTCCTGGTGGATGCATTTCAAACTTTTTGGTTCTTTTTGGGTTTTTTTCCTTCCTGAAGTTAATAAT
>JAOEHT020158646.1:0-11819 GCA_025448195.2 Parazoanthus atlanticus
GAAGTTCTAAAGATCAAGATAATTTATTAAGCCCCCAGCCTCTAATAAAGCCCCCCTCCCCTCTCTAATAAGCCCCCAGTCCAAAAGCACTGAAAAAAAATAAGCCACCATGGGGCTTAATAGAGGAAATACGGTATTCCTTATTAAGCTCCTCATTGCTTTGAAAATATAATTGCAGCTCACCAGATAAAGAATGTCGCGAGAAGCCTGTCGAGCGAAGCGAGACAGCAACACATATTTGCATATAGTATCGAGATTTTGGCTAGGATTCCGTGGTTTCCATCCACGTTTCTCTGCCCCTGCTGTCCACCCCGCAGATTTTCCCTGTTTTTGCCACGTGCTCGCCGTTGTCTTGTTCGTTTGCTGTTCGGTCTTGTTTTGGTGAAGAAAATCGATGCCAACAACATATTTCAGAAAACTCCTTGTGCAAGTTGGAACTTTGTATACAGGAGTTTTTTACTGTCAAGTAAAAAATACATTTAAAAAACTAACAACAATCTAGAAGCAATAAAACATGAGATTGTTATTTTATTATGTTGTAAATTATATTTATGGCAGGGCCTTTGGGGAGAATAGCTCATACTAACTGTGTTCAGGGTGTCCCTGCTGAATAAATAAATAAATAAATATGAATGTGTATTGATATGGTTCATGGCTCGACAGTATTTACCTTACCTTTGGTTACTCCTAGTCTTAGCGTACAATTTCAAATTTTGGCGTGGATTTTTTCCTTCCGTCTTCCAGCTGTCTATTTGGTCCCCCCACATCAGATTTCTACCAGGTGTTCCACCCCGCAGATTTTCCCTGAACTTTTGTTGAGCACCCCTCGCATTAGGCTCGCCGTTCGCTTGTTCTTTTGCCGTTCGGTCTTGTTCGATGCCAACAATATATTTCAGAACACTCCTTGTGCAAGAAATACTGGGGAACATTAGAAATTTTCATAAAGGTGATGTTACACGGGAAGATGATTTTTCGCGCAACAGCGTTGCATTAAAAACTGAGACCGTGTAACATTGCCCAGGTTTGGTCTAAAACGCGGAGTCTCTAAAACGCGGAGTCTCTAAAATGCGGAGTCTCTAAAATATGCGGAGTCTCTAAAATGCAGTGTCTATAAGATGCAGAGTCTCGGTTTTTATCAAGCCTAAATTTTCAGTTTCGGAATGTCACACGATCGCAGTCGTGATCACGTTCACTGTGCGATGGCACAAGAAGTGCGAGGAAAGTAAGTCTCTTCATTTTTCTCGTAATGACAAATGAATTGTTAAATTGGCCTCCATATAATTTGCTTGAATCATTTTTTTGCCAAAAATAATTTTTATTACTACTCAGTGGCCTTGTACTTTGAGCTGATAAGCGGACAAATAAACTAAAACCAGGAAGTCATACCACTAAACACAAAACAGCAATTACTAATTTTACATAGTTGTAAACCGATCGCAAACTTTATAACAAGAAAAAAAGCCGCGTACATGTTAAATGAAGCCGCTCAAGCTAGGTTTTTGCACGACAAATTGCAACATCAAGAACAAATAAATCGCACTGAAATATCATGCCCAGTTACTTTTTCTAAATTTGTGTTTTTGAAGTTTATGTTTATCAAAATGTTTTGAATGTTCTTTCCAATCCAATTTCAGTTTATTAGTTTTTCTTTTTAATTTAGGCCACACCAAGTTAATGTTTCGAAGCATGGACCAGACCGACCCTATTTCACACGGACTGAAAGTAAAATAGAAAACAGTCCTTAAAAAAGAAAACATCAATATATCATTGTGTCTCTCATCAGCCATCGGTTTTCAGTTTTCATTCTTGCCGCTTGCCACTGTACAGAATATATGTATAAGGCTGCAATCTTCAATGTGTCAAAAATATCCAAAGCCAAAGGACAACAGGAAACGGCGAGATTTTGATATACACCTTATAACAGGAAAAGTACATTTGTTTCTAATAATATATTTTAAATAGCGTCACATGTCGGCGACAAATGGCTGCACTGTTTGCTATAATTTTTTTAATCAGTTTATTAAAATGCATATTTTCAAAACCGTTCTTCGCCACTCGTGCCTGTATTTATCTTTTTTTATCTTAAGGCTCACGAAAAGGCTGCGTGTCACTGCGGGCGGCTAATGTGAAACATGTACATGATATTTTTTCGGAAAGATTGTTTGCGTGCTTGTCCCCACTTTACATGCCCCAATTGTTCCCAGACATTATATTAGATGAAAATACAAAGGACTGTTTTATTAATAATTCTATATTAAAAGAAGCAAGTGTTGAAGTTTATATCGTTTGTTATGCACTTCAAATGCACACGTGATTCGGCTTTGCAGGAAGAGTCGTTCAATTATCAAGTTTGTACTGCAGAAGTTTATTTTTATGTTTTGATTTCAGTAATAAAAACATAAACAAACACGATCTGGCGCTAGGATCTGGTCGCGGGTCTAGTCTGTGTTTGTCTTTATTTTAGAGTGGGTTTTATTCGAGAAAATACGGTACTAACTACAAACGCCACAACAAACTCTGATCGCCTAAAAACCCGCAAAAATGCAACAAGAAAATCACGAATCATTTGCAAATTCAAAAAATACTGCTCATCTCACCTCGCAACACTTGTACATTATTACACTGTACATTTTCGATTGCTGCAAAATAAATTACCTCTTTGTTCGTGACACGATTGACAGGGAGGGTTTCCTTTGCGATATATATGAATATATATTTACGGCTAGGCTCCGTTTTTTCTGCATTTTAGACACTCTGCATAGAGACTTTACAGTTTAGAGACTCTGCTATTTAGAGACTCCGCATATTTTAGAGACTCTGCTGTTTAGAGACTCCGCATTTTAGAAACTCCACATTTTAGAGACTCCGCATTTTAGAGACTCCGCAATTAAAAGACTCCGCATTTTAGAGACTCCGCATTTCTAACGCATTTTAGAGAGTCCGCATCTTAGAGACTCCGCATTTCTAACGCATTTTAGAGACTCCTCATTTTAGAGACTCCGCACTCCGCGTTTTAGACCAAACCGGCTACCAGAGATAAAATTCAGTTGTTTGTTGTCATTACGATAAAACATGTTTCCACACCACATTTTGTAGGCCTCCGCCCACAGCACCACGCCATTTGCATCTCGTGTTTCACGGCGTCTCAATTCGATCAAACAGTTCGGCAACTTATTTTGAACAGATTGCTATAAAAATACCACCTGGAGTTCCTCATGCCGTACTGGTTGCAGATTGTGACGATAAAAAACGTTAACTTTCAGCAGTTCACAGAAAATGACCTGGAAAGTTTGACGAAGGAAACGCACCGAAACACTGTCAAAACGTCATCCATTTTCCCGCGTTTCGAACAGATTTATCTCTACTCTCGCGCACGCGTAGACAAAAGTCTCCTTTGTTCAGACAAGCTCATTTCACCTGTCTTACTCTGCTGGAGTCGTCTTCGGGTTATAGCGCTTTAAGACGTGTTCAATCTGAAACACGCGGCTGCTAGTTCTGATTGCACACTAGAATATCTATAAAACACTACACATGACGAACGGCTGACTCGCACTGAAGAAGAATTAAGTATAAAGATCGCACAACAGCCGACACAGTGAGAAAACAGACAAATAATAATTAAAATAGTCCATTTATTTTTAATTCCAACACAAATTATAATATTTAAGTGAAAAATTAGAAGAAGAGAAAGTGTTCTTTCTTTCACAAGTTCACATTTTGTCAGCCGAATTAGTTCGCACCCTTCGCACCCCCTCCCTGCCTACGCGCCAGTAAACATAGTATGTTAGTATATACAATTTTATGACACAGGAGTAAGGGACCACTTGTTTAATTAGTTGTCAGGAATTAAGAACCTAAACAGACTGATTTTTCAATTAGGCACCATTTATAAATAATAAGAACCTTTTCAGGCTGACTTGGGAGAATGATGGTACAATGCGGGTGTTCAGAAAATTGTGCTCTTAATGACGAATTATGCCAACAATTGTTCTAACCAATTCTGTCAAAGCCAACCCCCAGGTAAATTGTTCTTCTGTATATACATATTTAAGAATTGCTGTAAATTGACAAAAATAATAAATTCAACGAATGGCAGGAAAATATGAAGCGCGTGCTCATGAAGGCGAACTTTTGTCGCCAAGATGTAGGACAGTTAGTACTTTGTTCTCCATATCTCCTTCATTCTTGTCCTTTTTGTCCTCCGTCTTAAAACATATACTATGGCGACATGGTTCGGTCGAGCCTTCTAAACTCAAGAAAAATGCATAAAATATTTAGAAAGAGCAAATCTGTTGAAAACTGATGTAATAACCGACTCATGAAGTCATTCCGAACTGCCATCAAAGAAACCAAACTATGGCAAAACACCGCTGAATTATTTAATGGAGTGTGGCAAAATCTGAATTCTTGCGAAAATTCGAGCTTCGATGTTCTTACAAAGGTTGTCATGTTCTTATAAAACTGAATATTGAAAAAGACTACAAGAGACAGAAAAGTGAAAGGATATAATACTCTGTAAATAGTTACTGTTGTACTCCATGCCATTCCTACCCTCTGGTCGCGCTGGGATTTCAAGCCAGTTAGACGATTTTTAGTTCTCCAACTCTTCCCCACCAAAACCTTAGTATTTCTCAAAACATTTTCAGATTCAGTTTTAATAATATCTTATTGCTCCGCGACAGGTTAAAATCTTGCGAAGAATTTTTTACCTATATAGAAAAGGGCAGTAAGTTAGATCGAGTTTAGGCCCTCAAACCATCTACACAACATCACTGCTTTAGAGCTCATTTCATCATACTCTTTGTCTACTCGTTCAACATGATTCTGCAATGTCGTTTGCAATTCCTGTCGCCGACAGTTTCCATCACCCAATTTGACGGCTTTTGAGGGTTTTAACATTGGTAACTTCAAACATTTGTCTGCTATAATTGAGTAGTTCTGTGGAAAAGAATGCCGTTTTGGAACTGCACTCATTGATCTTCTTAGTCTATCACGGTACTGGTTAGCTGCAATACTTGCTGCAGTTATTGCTTCAGTAGCAGAGCGAGGGATTGTGTTTCTCCTAGGACGTCTTGTCCCGTTTACTGCTGTTATTTCTGGTAGTTCTTTACTGCGGAGACTCAGTCGTGCCTGGTCGTTCCTGCTAAAACTTAATTGTGTCTGGTCTGGTAATTTAGTGGTAGGGCACGCCCACGTTTTCTCTGTTGATACAAGATATGTGTTCTTGTAATCACGGGAGCCATATCCCGACCTTCCATCGTTCGTTTTCGTCTGTGTTAAATCTAAAACCATTCCGTTTCTTCCTTGCGACACACTGTCTGGCCTGTAGCTTCGGTGTTTCGAAGCTCTCCATTGGGAGTTAATACCATTGCCGACTTGTAGTGAATACTGTTGAATTCTAGACTGAGCTTCTGGTGAACTGTTTCGTGGTAACAGCTTGTGTTGCTTCGTCATATTCTCCCTTGGAAAAGACATCACTACGGTTCTTATTACGTGCACACAAATTATTTTCACCGAAGGCCTTGCGGGCCTCGCGTCGGATGTCTGTCGGCCACCCAGCTGTGAAACATTGTCCTTGTGTTGTGGTGGGTGTATAACTATTGTACAAAACGGTGTCAATTTACATTCGAGACAATCTGAACCAGCACATTGCATTTATAGCGTAAATACAAAGGAAACAAAAGAGTTGACTTTGCGCCTTCCAATTCATTGCTTCTGCAACCTGAGCCAGTTTTTGATTTGCAAAGAGCTTTTGTAATCATAAGCTAATGAAATCACGTACAAACCAAAACCGTACATATTTTAGCATGAACTCCTCAGAAATTCAAAGTTTCTAGATTTTAGACTTTTTAAAACGGTATGTAAAGTATTTTGCTAGTGAATAATCCCAGTGTTTGGTGGCTGTTTTAGTTCATGACTGAAGATGATTCCAATCTTAATCAATATTAATCTTAACTACAATCGAAAAAGGACAACAGTCAAGATTGTGTAAACTAGGATATACTAGAAAATTCTATCGTTTCCTTAAACGATAGTTACTTTTAATAACTCAAATTTTCAGTATACCAACTACTGTAAATAAAGCTGCAATTGCTCTCTGTATATAAGTCGTAAACGGCAGCAAAAAACAATGATATCAATACATGTAAGCAATCATTTTACAAGGGTTACAACGAATTACTACTACGGTATAGACGTATGAACCTTAAAACAATTCATAAAAGCAGGCAATTATCTACATTGGGAAACTAAACTAAACCAAACTAAACTAAACTAATCAAAACTGAATTGAACTGAACTGAATCTGAAGCAATTATTGGTTTTATTGGTTGACTATATTCAAGAATGATAGCACTTAAAGTTTGGAGTACGTGGAATATTATACTATAATAAAGAAGAAAACACAATTGGACTGAAGGCGTCAGTAGAATGATTGGAGGTATTTGAATAAGATCTCGCTCTATTTACCTTTTCTGACGACCATATAAGCTGTCCCTGTAATTTTTCTCCATTAGTATGACTAGTATGAATTTGATTTTGAAGTTTCACAAACCTAACTTCAAAGCACCAGTTTAACACTAGATTGGCTTCCAGATCAATTAGCTACGGAAAAATTCAACATTCGTTTTGCTGCTGCAGCTGTTTGGAATGATTTGGATAAGAACTTAAAATAACTCCTTCTAAAGTCATTCAAAACAAAAGTGAAAATGAATCTCATATAGTCCTATACATAAGATAAATCAGTATTAAATAACTAGGTCTCTCAGTCATAGTTTTCATCTGGTAGTTCTCAATTCTTATTATAATAAACTTCATTATTATATGCATGTATTTTTTCTTGAATGTGTGTTTTGATTACCTCTGTTAGGTTTGTTCGTTTATGCTCTTTGCTTTTATTGCCAATATCAGTTATGTAAGCAAAACTTGTAGTTACTCAGCTCGATTAGTTATTTTGAGTAACAATTACCTAGACCTAAATTTTCTTTGTATAATCTTTGTAAATTATAACATTTAAAGATGGTAACAAAAAAAGTTCTTCTTTATCTTCTAAATAAAATCAAAATATAGCTATTAACCACGACAACAACAAGACGAGTGTTCCTGGTTTTTCACAATAATCATATTGCGTCAGTTTCTTTTTCGTTAATTCTACGACTGTATAATACTATGGATACAAATCATATGTACTTTTTTGTACGTATCTGGAATATCCGTTCCACATCTCAAAAAGCTCAAGGTAGTGGAAGCTATATAACTCTGCCGGGTTTACTCAGTAAAACGTCATTTATTTACCTTGTTCTATAGTTCAAGAAGATCAGCAGTAACGTTCTTGCCCTTTGCTCTATTGCCATGTGGCTCATACATGTGGCTCATAATGATGTGGCTCAAATGTATAGCATCTCTATTTACAATTTACAATTCCCATAATCACACTGAGTTTTGCGATGGCCGAGAAGGGCCACTTCAGACTTCGGTCGACAGATCGTCGCCCAGTTGTGTGTTGCTCAAATTGGTGCACTTGGCCAAGTTTAAAGTCTGGAGTCTGACCTCTGAAGTGGCCCTTCTCGGCCATCGTAGGATTTCCTTTTATAATTGATTTCTGTGTCAGTATATATTTCAAAGTACATTCTATAAATATTTTCATCTGACGTAGAAATCAAATTTATAAAGAAACTATTAAAACCAAATATACAAAGCTTGATTGATTAATTAATTACGTAGAGTTTTTGCAAATCTCCAAACGGCCTATAGTGAGTTTAGTCACGGCAGACCTTCTCAATTCGGATTGCAAGTATCTCTAAAGAATTGTTAATTAGAGCTAAAATTAAAAAATGTCCAAACATAAAACAGCAGGAAATGTGTCAGTTCTACTTCACTACTTGGCTGAAGACGTTCATCTATCATTCGAACAAGCATTTCTTAAAATTTTAATTTTTTGAAACTCGGCAGTTGGAAAGGCAAATCATGACAAGAGTTGAGCGTCAGGAAGAAAACGAGAGAGAAAGTGGAAGGTGTCTGAAAACTATTTAGAGGCTTCAGATACTTTGGAGAATACGTGTATAGAAAAAAAGCTCGGTTATTGACGTTCTGCTATATTACCCTTTAATATACTTAATGTGTTGTATGAACACAAAACCCAATGAGGAAATGCATTAGTGTCCGTTATAATAAGGTAGGGTTTGTGATATGAAAATGGAAAAAAACCCCACTGGGCTGTTATTTCAGTAGCTGGTTGCACAATGTGCGGCGGCCATCAAAAGCAGGCAGCTTAAACAGTTATGATTGTGAACGGGTTTTGTTGCTTTCTGTTTGAGTCGATCAACTGAATATGCAAAAGAAATGGTACGTACGTAGCAAAGTTGGCTTCACTACATGAAACCACAAGACCGTAGACGTTCAAGGTCTACAGGACGATCTGTGGTCAAAGGCTTTTTTCTCCGGATTCTTTTCGTGGGCTCATTTTCAGCGGAGAGGGATCAGAACCTGACGCAGAGGGATTTTTGCTTCTCGAAGATTCTGGCTTATAATGGTTCATTATAAACTTAGAACACAATGCAAGGCTTCATATATAAAGCATCATTAGAAACCAGAATTTTCTCCAGCCCAAATGGCCATTCGAGAGTGACGTGAATGGAATATACGCAAAACTCAAAACGGAACTCACACTTTCAATTAGTGCTGAAAATCATAAGGCAACACTCCGCACGATCAGAACAAATCTACAGTATGAGGGGAATGCAAACAACCAAACAACAACCGTATTTAAGAACAAAAGTTGAATAGAAACGTTCACGAGTTGATTTTTTGGAGGCCTATTTTTAGAATTCGGTTTTGCCATGCACTGAAACATTTGGTTTATTTTTCGGGCTTTTAAGAACCCAATTATTGAATAAACGAAGAGTGTGGTGATCGTTAAACGGGTAGATTACTGTTGGTTCGAAGATATGCCGGGTATAAAGTTTGGAACGGTGGTCCGTTTTGCGGCGTGAAACTGTAATCGCGTTCATCGCTAACTACAATCATTCTATTTTATCATCTATTTGCTCATTGCTTCAGTACAGTAATATAACAGACTCTGCTCTAAAGTGGTAAACACGAAGTATTACTTAATGTTTTCGAGTCATATCCACACTTCCCATTTTCCAGTGGGATAGAAAATGTAGCGCATTGTGCAATATTGTAGGACTCCGCCCTTCAAGTGCAAATCAAACGCATGACAAGAATCTAGTGTGTGTGGCGTTCGACCCGGGAGGTCTCTCTGGCCATAAAGATTAAGTAGGCCATTAACTGATTAAGTAGGACATTGAAAATTGATAAAACAACTATTTGATAGGAATTATAAGGATTTTCTGTAATGACTGAAGTATTGAGCATCGTGATCAGTAAACTGAGTATAAATTAGGAACTCTTTTTATAAGAACCTTGGTGATAGGAACATACCTCAGACTGAGGCTGAACACTATAATAATTAGCCCTCGGCAGATGCTAGAACTCATTCATTTATACAGCTGGTCGAGTCATCTAAAGCAACTCGAAGAAAGTATCTTGCTCAAGGACACAACACAGTGATCGGGACGGGACTTTGAGCTTAATACGAGTCATGATAAGCAAGCCTTTGGGCCACTGCGCCGAACTATAGTCAAGAACTTTGTTATTTTTATTAAGAAGGCGGAAGACAACGATTTTAACTGAGAGCTTCTTCAAAAAGAAAAATGATTGAGAGCCCTTGCTGAAAGCCTCAAATGTAAAGGAAAACAACTCCCTTTGTAAAAGAAGAGTGTAGTTTTGTCGGCTTTACTTTCTCAAGTGCCGTGAGTATGTAAGTGTATGTTCTAGTTCGCTGGTTTGCGAATAAAAAGCTATTTATAGCAAACAAATTGGACACAATTCCGTTAAGTTATGTTGTCTTTTAGACAATTTCTTTATTTTGCATTGGGCAATTTTATTGATCACTGTGATAAGGGACGAGATAAAAAAATATTGCACAACCCGAAATTTAATAGATACTGGGTGGTCACGTGCCGCCCCCAAACCCCTCAGCCCCTCCCTCCTCCTCCCCTTCCTTCGTCTTCTCCCTTTCCGTCCCTCTCCTCCCTTCCCATCTAGGCCTGTCCACAAGTTGCTCGGCAACTTTTGTGCAACTTTTCATTTTTCGAGCAACTTTTTGGCTTGCGAGCAACTTTTTTTGCTTCGATCAACTTTTTTACTTTGAGCAGCTTTTTTGTTTTTTATTTAGGTTTCGAAGGTTTTTATCGTATTTAAAAGAGAGAAAATTCGAATTTACTTGTTTGAAAACCTATTTCAGGGGTTAAAATGTTAGTATATTATTTTCCATCCGCATCACTGCATGTGGCCTTCCCGCCACGCGCCCGAACGCCAATGCAGTAGTTCCATCGGTCAGCGGATATGCAAATAAGCAGGGCAAAACTGGGAACGAGTTGATGTCCGACGCGTTTCGTCTATCTAGAATAGACTTCCTCAGGAAGTTTACAAACTGATAACTGAAAACAGCGATTTATATTGAGATTTTAGTCTACATTACGTGCTTGGTTTTAAAACCCACGGGAAGTGACGATGTTACTCAAATACGCTGTTTACAGGAAATAAATTATGCTATAAATGCTGGTTTTTATATTTTGGGGGCTTATGGTTATAGCAACATACTCAACACACACTGGCCCAAGATACAAACGGACAAACAACTCAACACACTCTGGCGTAAAACCCCTTTCACTGCATATAGGAGAAGCAAAAATCTAAAAGACTTACTAGTCAGAGCAAGATTTAATTAAACAAAAAATTCTCACACACATACACACCCCCTACCTCTATCCTAGTCACCCCACTCCGACACAACACAAAAGGCACACACACACACATTACATAAACATACACACACACACACACACACACACACACACACACACACACACAAAATGGCAACATCCCCGACCTACACAGACAACAGAGACGGAACTTACATAAAACAATAGACACTACTCACAAGAAGGACAACACACAGACCCAAGATCCCTTCAACACCAACACATCACCACCCAAAACAAGCACGCACTAAGCCAAATCTGTCCAGCTAAGAACAGCTCGCTAAACCGGACAGGACAACAAGGACCCACAAAAGCGAACCCCCACATCAGGACAAGTAGCTGTCCCAGCCCGGCCCGACTTCAGCGAAACTTCACAACAGGACCACACAAACAGTCCGATAAACCAACGTGCCTGCTGATATATCAAAAACTACGTTAATGGAGTGGATTTCATCCAGGATTGACACTCGTACCATAACAAGGGCCATTAGACACGAGAATGCAGAACATTACAACTACCCCTACAGCGCAACAAAACATAATAACAGCAGTACCAAGCGAACGCCAAACAATTCTCACTACACACGCAAATCTACAAACACACAGCCGCTTTGATCCCAACAGCCAACAAAAACGCACGGAACTAGCAACTGCAAATATGGGAAGCGAGAGTTACCATAAGCCATGCTGCAAACGAACGTAGGAACATAAACTACTCCAGAATTGAATTTGGTTACTCCCAGGACAATAGCTGCCTAATGTGAATATCACATCGTAGTACAATGTTATTTATTAACCCTCAAAATATTAGATTTCATCTACAAAGCCGTTCAGCACAAAATTTATATTTTGCAAAATACGAAGCACACCAAAAATGTACCAACCAGAAATTTACGGTCTGCTAGTCAGTTCAGAGCATGGTGCTCACTGACTGATGATAACAAAATTCCAGGAGTTTTCCAGGAGTTCTCCAGGGTAGAAAATTTATTTTTC
>JAOEHT020158718.1:0-11815 GCA_025448195.2 Parazoanthus atlanticus
TTACTATATTATAGTCACTTTTCTTATTTTTATTATTATTGTTGTTATTATCATTGTTATTATTATTGTTCTTCTTCTTCTTATTATTATTATTATTACTATTATTATTATTATTATTATTATTATTAGAGACACATTTTACTCCTTTTTCGTACAGATGGATGTTATATTTGCCGCGTAGTATAAAATAGTTCATCGTGGCTGACCATTTTGCTTCTACCATGGCGACATGTGGCCGCTTAAAAAACTATTTCACCTTGCTATGACCCTGAAACATTCCTTCTATTTGTAAAGTGTCTAAAGCTCTATTATACGAATCATCTTATGTTCATGGTATCAAAGGTAGGTTAGATAGGTTAACCTCTTGATTAGTCAAAGGTTTTTGTATAACTCTTGCTGGGCAAGTTTGTTGTTCTCATAGCAACCATAAGCTGAGACGTCACTTTTCCAATTAACTTTAAGACAATTAATTGAAAATGAAGATTTAATTCGTCGAAATATAAATTTTACAATCATTACCGACCTCTTTATGTTCTATTTATGGTCAATTTTAATAATTTTGGTTAAAAGTGTCTGACACTACTAAAAATGTAATATATTTCACTTCTATTATAATACACACAGCAAAATGTATTAATACTAACGCGAAAAGTTGTTATTTTTTAACGAAGAACAAAAAAAAAGGTACATACTAAACCAGTAACAGTGTATTAGCGCATTCGGATTGGCTATTGAAACTCGGAAAAGCCATTGCTACTCACTTTTAACATGGTCGCGCGAGTGTGCGCGGAAAATTTCAGAAGTATTTTTGGAAAAAATACAAACTTCATTCACTCGTTTAGCTCATACTTAATTTTGAGGTTTGGCAAGTATTATATCTCGCTCTAATATCTTCTTCGACAAAATAACAGTTAAACGTTGTCATTTCAAACCATTTTTCTGAGTTAGAATTGCCAGAACAGACATTTTCACGGTTACTAAATTAGTACGCGATATCAATTGTAAGGTTGACTTCGCTTGACAAAAACCCTCGTTACCTTTGGTAAACACATCAATGTAATTACAATGCTAACAATTTTCACTACATATCCAACGATGCCAAGCTAAGTCAACCTTAGCCTCGGTGCCAGACAAAACAAGGTTGCTATTCAGGAAACGTCAAAAGGACTATTCTGTTAGCTATGATGGTCAACTAACTGGCTGCTGCTCCTCGGTGGAAGTACAGCAACTTCATTGTCCACCATGAAGGTCCTCCAGGTTTGTGTACAACTTGCTGTTGTACTCTTTCAAGTTCACGTAAATCTGTTATAAATGGATAAAGATGCGTTAGTTTTAATTGACACGTCAAAAATTAACTCAATTTAAGGAAAGTTGTTTTATTTGTTTTGGTTTCTCACACAAACAAGCCAACAACCAACCCATAAGACTACAACGTACCACATGATTTTGTTCCATTCCTTTCAGAGTGTCTCTCAGCGATGAAAACGTTGGTCGTGCATCCGGGCTTTCTTGCCATGAATCCAACATCAGTTGGTATCTGAAACATAAAGACAAAGGATACATCTACACGGGTTGAATCAGTTAAAAGACACTCAACTGCAAGACACAGAACTATTTATTTCTGCAAAAAGAAAATATGCATTTATTGCACAAACAATTTGGGTAGCCCAGATCAATGCTGGATTTCTCCCACATGTTCTTTTTATAAATCGGTGTATTGTTAGTACAAAATTGCAAAGTAACTATTTCGTTACTCAAATTTTCTTCAAAGAAGAAACTACTTACATTACCTAGTAAAGCCTCGATTTGTCACTATATATAAATATAATATAAATGTATATATAAATATAAATAAATGTTTCAGTTAAAAACCAACTAATATTAGGGGTGGATAGCAACAGGGTTTGAATTATAAACCCCCTACCCTTCTCTTATTTCTTTGCTTCAAGCAAATAAATTAAACATTAGGGCAAGGTATATTCGTAATAATAATGTTTGCTAAAGTAAAAGAGATAAAGCAATAAATACTTTATTGTATAGCAAAGATACTTCGCGCGTTCTGATTGGTTCTTGAGCGGTCTGGATCCCCCTTAATGCCCACGGGACTTACGGTGCGCTTGATATGTACTTGGAGTGTGAACGGCAAAAATGTTACTCTCAAGTGCACTTGAGTTCTCCTTTTTTGCTATGGGATCATGTCGCCTTCAAAGAAGCCGAATTGCACTTCAAGTGCGGTTGAAGCCACACTTGAGCGCGCACTTAGACAAACCTTAACCAATCAGAACACAGCCAAATCAACTTTGTTTGTTTTGAACGAAAGTGATTGACGGGTTAATCGCAAAGTGGAGAGAAAGTGGAATGTGCTTTTTCGAGTGTGAACGGGTTTTTTCTCAAATCCATTGTAAGTCGATCTCAAGTGCACTTTTAAGGTAAGTGTACTTGGAGTCCTATTGACCTACGAGCGCGCATAACCGGATAAGTGAAGTATTTCCACTTCCACGGTCTTTACGGTAAATGTCAAACTTCGACATTGACGCATTAACCTTGCTATTGCTCGGTCAATAAAGCAAGGCTTCAGTTTGATATTTTCCGTACAGACCTCACTCTCGGTTAATAGTTAATGTCGGTTATGTATAAAAAGCTCCAAAGGTTTTAGACTAATAGTCATTACCTCATGATGACTCCACTTGGTCAAAAAAGGTTGGAACTTTTGAAACATCGAATTTTGGCCTTTTGTTGCCTTACCGTTAGCTCAATAATTGGTTCAAAGTAAACGATACACTGATGTAGTTTTAAAACTTAACTTATCGAGGGCAATATACACAATATGGCATGGATGTGCCTAAATATATCCTTACAGAAGAGTGACAAGTTTCCGATCCCGAACATAGCAATTGTTGTAGTTTAGACATTCTTTTTTCATCCTGTAACATCTGTATAATACTTACAGACGTTGGTCCACGTGTTGTGGTTTCGGCATCCTATAACCGTCTTGTAACATCCTTGCTATTTTTTGCCCGTTCATTCTTGGATATGGACATCCTCCTAAATTATACAAAAGACCGAGTTTTATCAGACGATCTAAACGTGCAGGTGCTAACTGAATGTTTATCGCTAAAAATGTGCAAAATGTTGGTGTTGAACAACTGCTATTTGCCGGTGTGGTATCCACAACCTTTCAAATCTCCCCTTATGTGTAACCAAGAGAGGTAAACGTAACCTACCGATCGTGAATACCTCGTATAACAGCACTCCGTAGCTCCACCTACGAATCCAGGAAGGAATGTTGAGAGCTTCTGAGCTGGAGAGCTTTACGTTTTAGTTAAGTTATTTGATGCAACTTTTACTTGGATTGCACTGCAGGTCGACGTTTAGATTTTGTGTACTGTACTCTGTCGAATACATTATATCAATTGTGTTATGTCGTGTCTCGTTCTGTTTTGTTGTTTGTGCTGGACTGTATTACGACTGTTTTATTTTTTGTCAGCAAAACAGGCGAGAGGAACTACATACAGTAGGACAGATAAGGCATTAGGAAAAGGAAGAGAATATCTCACTACAATTTGTCTTTGCTGTAGCCAATAATAACAATATATATATTTTACATTTTGTGATGGTCGTCTCTAGTATTCTGTATCTGTAATCCATACTTTCACATCACTCTGTAATCAGTACCTACAAAACAGTATCTATCTATAAATAGAACAACGTGTACGGCATACTATCACATGACCTTCCGGTCTCTATCTTTTGATAATACAGTATATAATGCATACTGACACATAATTCTGTATTTTGTACCTTCCAAACAGTGCCTGTCTATTTACAAAACAGTATGAAATTACATACTTAAACATTTAGTCACTCTGTGTTGTGTACTTTCCAAAGAGTGTCTATCCACTGATAACACCGTAAGTGATACATACGTTGTGTTCATTCAAAACAGTGTGGGGCTATTGATAATACAGCATGTAATAAATACTTACACATCACTCTGTGTCGTGTACTTTCCAAACATTAATGACTCGTACGATGTCCACTTCACTGGCAATCGACCCTGCGCAAACACATGAAGATTTGGCGCAAGCAACGTTTCAGACTTTTTTGGGCAACAACGTACTTTACTTAATTGCTTAAATACCCCTACAGAAAACTGTGATTCATAATTACTTAGAAAGGAACTCCGTGTAAGTGTTGTGGCTTCAAACTAAGCGAAACCGCCTACATATTTGAAAAAAATAAAATGTAAAATGAGAAGGGGAAAATAAAAACTTAAAGCACGCCCGGAACGCGCTGCAATGAGAGAATGCGTTTAGCTGTCAATTGAAACTACGCACATTGGACAAATTGCTTTCTAACATGTTAGAACTGAATTTAATATAAAATTAACAGTTTTTTTGGAGAATAACAATTTGCGAAGTGTGTTTTTCCATGAGAAATGCTAGCATCTCCTAACTCAACCAATGGTACTATTATGTGTAGTGTTTCTTCCGTTGTATTCAAACCAACCTACGCCTATCTATAGTAAAAATGGCGATATATTTAGCCTCTCATAGGCTTAATTCACACGGTGCTCTTCTGATTTGCTTTCGTATTTGAAATTCATATGCAGCAACTCACGTTTTGAAAAGGAAATCGCGTTTTTATGATCATTACGTTTCGTTCTATTTCATTTGAAAACCATGATTTCTAATCTTTTAAAAAGAACAACGTCTAAGGCTATTTATCTTCCAATGTACATGTTGTAATATATTCTGTGACAGTTGTCTGTAGGTTTCGTTCTATTTCATTTAAAAACCATGATTTCTAATCTTTAAAAGGAACAACGTCTAAGACTATTTATCTTCCTATGTACATGTTGTAATATATTCTTTGACAGTTGTCTGTTGTTGAATAATTGATCAACTAAACTCGACACCAAGAATCTTTTTTGGAACATTTTTGAGCAATAGCAGTTTTGACAAACAAATTAAACAGAATACCACTAAAAGCCCTAATCTTCGTTTCTTTTCGAATAATAACCTCCACACAAATAATTATTAGTGGTGGAGATTGACATACAAAACTAAGGCCTTGTAACGTTTGGTAAACCGTACTTTGGATGTTTTGGTGTAGATATCATCCTGCTGCACGTCTCTGGCCATTCCAAAGTCGGTCACTTTGCATGTTTCACCTTCTCCAACAAGAACGTTCCTTGCAGCCAGGTCCCGGTGAATTATCTGGAAAGGTGAAAATGTAATGTTACCAAGTACATTATTAATTGCAAGGAATCGATTTGTATTTTTTATTAGATTATGTACCTGCATTTGTAAATGTTATACAACAAGCTAATGTGTTTATTCAAGGCAACACACAGTGTATCCAACCTTTTTCGAAGACAGGTACTGCATTCCGTCAGCGACCTGCCACGCAAACTTCATGAGTTGTTGTGACGTAAGAGTTGTCTTTGGTTTTACATCCGGGTCCTTAAAGTATGTGTCGTTCAATCCACGGCTTTTCCTCAAGTAACCGAGGAGATCTCCATACGGGACATACTCAATTATTACCATAGGTGGCTCTGAGAAAAGATTATCTATCAATCTATCGTATAAGAACACTGGTTGATATACATAAAATCGAGAAGCTGTCAGTTACAGTAGCGACTAAGTCAGTGAGTAATTGGTAAAGTAATAGGGATTTAGATATGTAATTAATATTATTATTACTATTATTACTTTTGCAACCACTGATCGGGGCGATAGCTAGAACAAAATTTAGCTCAACAAGTAAGTATTAAATATTAGCGATTACGTCAGTAATTGACTTTTTCGAATTGTAGCGGTGTTGAGGACACTAAAACAAGTTTTAAAAAAACACGTACGAACCAAATAAGCCTTCGGCCCTTTCATCGTGTATGCCATCTTACGCTTAGATAATGCAATAGAGTTAACAAACTGTTTATTAAACATAAATACAGCAAACTAGTTCTAAATAAAGTTATCTGAAGTACAAATACACTTGCTAAAGTTGTCTGTAAAATATCACTGAGATCTTGTCTATGAAAATACGTTTCAACTGAGAAAAGCTAATGAACACAAGTGAAGACCGTTGTTTAACATCTAAGCTTAGTTTTCACATCAGCCATTGCTACCGAAAGTGGAAATGACCACAAGACAGACTACAAGACAACAGGATATAATACCTTTGTGTAGAAAGTTTATATCAGCAAGACATTCAAAACACGAACGAAAATTCAATAATAATTTGCGTAATAGTGACTCCAAAACTCCGAGATGCATAACTATCACACGTCGAAAGCACCCGCACTCAGTTATTGCCACGATGTACTGCTCAAGAACTTTGTTTGTTGATTAGCTTAACCCTTCATCATAAAATGCATGTTTATTACTTTATGTATATTTATATACATGCATTAGATTTTTAAATGGAACTCACAATATCAACAAACCTGTCTCGGTCACACACCCCAACAGTTTGATGACGTGTCGGTGTGGTTTAAGCCGCTTCATCAACTCTAACTCCGAGAGCAAGTCTTTTCTATCTGTTTCCTGGGCGTTCTCTGGCGGAAAAAATAACTAGACGTTAGAAAAACGCATGTAAATCAGATCCTGGAAAGCAATTTCTCCCTACTTCAGGACAACTGGCGGTCTATTATATTGTTAATAGAACAGAACAGAACAGAATAGAATAGAATTGAATTGAATTGAATAGAACGGAATAGAATAGAACAGAATAGAACAGAACAGAACAGAATAGTATAGAATAGAATAGAGTCGAGTAGAGTAGAATAGAATGGAATGGAATGGAATGGAATGGAATGGAATGGAATAGAATAGAATAGAATAGAATAGAATAGAATAGAAGCTTTTTTTGTGTAGGTGTCAGAATCAGGAGGGTATTGTTTCTGATAAATTTGCAACAAACATGCTTATTAAAACTACAAATTTATTTTGGAGTCGAATATTTAGAAAGTTACAACAATTCTGTCTATCATAAAGGTATACTGGATTCAAATATTTAGAATTGGAAGCAGTTGTGCTTATTATAGAAGTTATCATCAGTCTGTGAAAGTCATTTTTCTTTCCAGTTTCCTCGCCGGGACTCAAGTCTGTTTGCTAACCCCTCTTCCATTTCACAATGTTTTCGTATCTTTTGTATGATTTTGTTTGTTTTGTGCTGAATAGAAATTTCTAGCAAAAAAATAGATTGAAAATCAGTTCCCAACAAATTTTAAAATATCTGGTAAAACTTTCCGTTTTATATCGTGTTTAAATTAATTTGACACATTATTTATTCGAGAATTTAAAAAAATGAGGACACAGAAAAGTGTTTGTTGACTTCAATGAAATTAATATGATCATTTAAGTTTACTCTTTGATCTGAGTCTCTTCATGAGAGCGTTAAAGACTTTGTCTCTTAAAAAGAAATAGCAATATTCATCTATGATGAACTATACTGACCCTTGACTTGTGTTGGGACTTTTAAGATTTTACGTGCACTGCTTAATGAAATTACATTTTACAAACCTTTTAGCATTTTCACGGCAACGAGTTCATTACCCTTTACGTTTCGGAGCTCTTCTACTGTCGCTTTAGCAACCTGGCCAAATGCCCCCTTTCCAATGACTTTCACAAGGTTAACTTTATCACGTGACACTTCCCAACTTGTCGTCATTGGTAACAGCGGTACGTCATCAAAAACGGCTGAGGAAGTCCTGGAGCTTGGCTGTAACGCATCCCCATCAACGGATGGTGTCTGATTGCGAACAAATGGTATATCGAGACATTACTATTTAATAATCATTTAAACTGACTTTGCTGCAAAACAGCCTGTATTGACTAAATAATAGCTTCACGAATGTTATTTTAACAGCATTAGGTCAGATGTTTTAAAAGCAGAGATTTCTCTCTTTAGTTGTACTGAGAGGCCTTTGTAATTTGAGAGCGAATTTCTAGCGATTAACTACTTCAAAAACAACAGCAATGGCTTAACTAATAGCGTAAATCCAGTCACTGATACTTGGATTTTAATTTAACTGTTTAATAAAGGAGCTAATATACTAACCTCGTATAAATCCTTGTCACTCCCTGCAGTCGAGGACAATCTCGCAAAGGATAAAAAATTGAATTAGTTAATTTCGTACCTTAAACATACTTAAGAATTCTAAACTTTGCGAGGTTGACGGTCATATGAAGACAGTACATGAGCTATCGGTTAGCTGTCTTTGATAAACCAGTAACTTGAGATAAGCTTTTTGTATTAAGTCCTTTAAAACAAAAGAAGGACCGCCGAGTTTCAAAACAGCGCTTCCGTACCGTCGTTGCAAATGCATCTATAGGTTTAAACTGTTCATATTTTCAGCGGAACAAAACAGTTTGAAGAACTACTCGGCAACACAATAAAGGCATAATTTGGAAACTGGGCTTCAAGAGATTACAATGTTGTGATAAATTCAATGTAGAAACAGGGACGCTTAGAATATCGCTGCAAAACAATAATTTCCAACATTCTTTAGTTTTGGTAAAATAACTTTGAATCTAGCACTAAAGCTTCTTCCTCCATTGTAAGATGTTGAACGATATTTTATAGGCTATAAAATAGTTGTTTTTACCTTTTCTCCTCTTCAAGAACTGTAAACACAGAATAAGCACACTGTCAGTAAAATGTATAACTTGTTTTAATAACAATGATGGAATAAAACAGGGGCTACAGAAAACAAAAAGCATTGATCAATGTGTTACATGCATTATCAAAACTAGAATGGAATAAACTGTTATCATGGCTGCAAACACAAAACTAAATGGTAGAAACAATATACAAATGCTTGCAACAAAGTACGTGTAACTATTTGCATGCAACATGGCCAGCTTTTATCTGCAACGATTTTGAAAATCATGCGAGCTCCAAATACCTCTCTCCCCCCAAATAAACTTTGGTGTTTCTCCAAAATGCCCAAACCTTCAATTATTAAAAGTCAATCGGCTTTACGGTTCAAGGAACAGAGCTAATGAAAATAATGAAGTTAGGTGCAATAAGGAAAACTAGTACTACTACTTTAAAACATGGTTATGACTTCTCTTTTCAATACTAAGATGTTTAAACAGTGAACAATCAACTTTGCCACTAACCCCGCAGTTTCCGTCTCATCCACACGTTGTATAACAGCTGCAAGACGTTACAAATAATGAGAATAACAATTACGCTCCCATAAAGAGGGTCCTTGATGTGAGATGTTTGCCCTTCCTTTCTTGTTTCTAAGGTAACAAAACATCTATGTTAGTGAAACATTATTTAAAAACTTCCTCTTAGAAAGCAATATCATGAAATACTGCAATGTGATACAACTTACAGCCACAGAGAGAAGTATTTGAAACAACCCCGCTCATATGCTAAGGCGTTTCTATACGAGACAACTTCAATATTAGAAAAGAAGAGCACTAGGTGTTTGTAGCTAATAAAAGTCTGAAGATGGTATAAATGATCGACAACGGTTTCTTAACTTAATTTTAAACAACATAGCCATTTTATTACCTGAAAACACCGTGATTCGTTTCAAATTTTTAACATCAAGAGGACTTTCCCCATATTTGTTCCATGCAGTTATACCAAAGTCGTAGGTCATCCCGAATTTCAGTCCTGTCAGAGTGTGTGTCAGACCGTCACTTGAGGTGTTCTGTGTAAGCCAATCACCCACCCCTCCACCACTTGCCACCTCTCTCCACCACACGGTGTATGTCACAATTTTAGCCCCATTTTCAGCTGAAGCAGTCCATTTTAGTGTTATCTTTGTTGTGAATAAATGTACTGCGTCGTTTTTCAGTATCGGAGTTTCGGGCTCTGTTGAAACAAATAAGGTAACAAAGCAAGAATGGTCAAATGCTAAAAAGTTTAAGGGTAGCTCTTCCCACCACTGACTGGCTGGGTTTGAGGTGCAATTAAGATTTTCTCAGAAGCGTCACTTGAAACTTTTAGTGTGTTTATAGTACCTTGAGGTTTTGTGGTGAACACAGTACGAGTAGCATCGCTATATCCCACAATATTCTTGGCGTAAACCCAGCCCCTGTATGTTGCTCCCGGTGTCAGATGGTCAATCAACTTTTCTGTACCAGTTATTTCTGGTATAACCTTAGCTACGGCATCAGCGGTAGTTCCTTGAATACTCAGTTTATAATAAATTACAGGATTCCCGCCATTGTCATTTGGTGGATTCCACGCAATCTTAACATATGTTGACGCTTTTTCTTCTAACCATATCTTCAATGGCGCTGTGGGTTTGTCTGTAATTGGAAATGTTTCAACTTGTCAAATATTTGTTGCGTCCACATAGACAACCGGACAAATCTATCTCTAACGTAAACATTTATCGCAGATCCTATAAAGCAAAACGGCAAAGAGTAGTTGACGGTCAGGTATTTCGATAAACTAAACTAAACATATTTAATCACAAACTAAAATCGATTTTGAAAAGGTAAATTATAATAATACTCAAACAAAGCACTTTCTTTTGATTCTTATTAGTTTTGTCAGAAGCTCATAAGACTAGAAGCGTATAACTGCGGTTTCATGCTGGCACACTTTCCCGACCAATCAAATTCTTTCATCCAAATATGGATCTCGTCACGGAGTTGTTGTGAAGCGCGCGTTACATTGCAAAAATGGCGGCGAAATGTTTACATTTTTGCCATTTTTAACATTTCTAAGATGTCTGCGCCTCGACTTGCAATTGGTTGCAAACGAAAGTTGCAATTTAGACCAATACTATCGAACGTTACTCCTCTACACAGTCAGAGATATTTGAGTATCGGAGGCAACGTTTCTCCTTTG
The DNA here is from genome assembly GCA_025448195.2 of Parazoanthus atlanticus. Taxonomy (NCBI): domain Eukaryota; kingdom Metazoa; phylum Cnidaria; class Anthozoa; order Zoantharia; family Parazoanthidae; genus Parazoanthus; species Parazoanthus atlanticus. The sequence goes on from JAOEHT020158718.1 coordinate 10,825, forward strand.
TTTCAAAAAAAAAAAAAAGCGACGTAAAAGTGCAAGCCCAGAACCACGTTCAACATGTTTCAGATCAAGTAGGTCTGAGCTACTTCGCGGTAACACTGACACAGAACTGCATCGAAGCTGTGCAGCTTCATGTCCAAGAAAATTATCCTCCGTTGCAGTGTCAAGTTTGGCAGGAAGATGAGCAAGGGCTGCATTGCATTTTGGACGAAGTCAACGAGATTTCTGACTCGACAATTGAAGAACGTCGACCTCCTACTTTAAACCAGAATTCAATAGTAAAATAAATTACAAACATTTAGCGACGAATTAAGCCTAACACAGTACATTGGTCGTTTCGCCTGGCTCGATCGCGGTATTAATAAAAATTGTTAATGAGGGCATTTGGCCATTTCAATCAATTGTTTCGTAAGTGGTATAAACTAATCTGTTCAAGTCAAACCTGTTCAAGGACAGACAAAATTCAACTCCACTAGTTATGTAAGTTAATGCAAATATGAAGGATATACAAACTGTCTATTTTACTGTCGATCGCTGTTTACAATGTCAATAATTATAAGTTTTGCAACATTTCTGTCACATGATAAGTGAAGACAACCGCATCGGGTTTTCCCGCCTTTCCTTAAGGTGACTGAACACAGTTATGATTTATTTGACTGCCTGTACTACAATATGACATCACGTCTCAGTGCTAATAGTTGATAATCACAAATTTGGTACAATTGAAATACATTACCAGGAGAGTCTATAGGTATTCACGTATTTGTGATTCTATCCATTTCCATGGCAGCGCAACAGTTCGAACAGAACCAAAAAAATGTACTGTTTTCTATTTTGCGAAAAAACTACTCATTAGATTTTTATTCTAATTTGCACACATGTCAATGAGACTGTGACGTTTCCATATCATCAATTTTACATGATTGTGACAGACAGTTATTTATATATTTACAAAGATATGGTTCACTGAATTCTGAGTTACATTGACGATCTC
>JAOEHT020158786.1:0-11815 GCA_025448195.2 Parazoanthus atlanticus
AAAAAGGAATTTGCAAGTGCCCGTGGGTTAGTAAATTCGTAAAGGTCCTTTTGAACCATCTGATTAAGTGCTTACCTAAACTAATCAAACTCAAAGGCAACGTCCCCATCAAAACAAACGATTCTGGATACGACCAGGACGAACAAGTGCCAGGAAGGACAACTTCGCTGAAAATCTTGTAATCCAAGAAGAGTAATTGTCGTTTTCGGAAACGATTGGGCGTTGTTGTGTGGATGGGTGAAAACGGTGTGAAACGCGCCAGTGTGGACGCGGAACAATCGAAGCATTTCCGATCAAATGAAAACGGAGGGTTTCGAAAGCGTGCACTGTGTTGACTTATAGCTGTTGCAGCTTTGCCTTTGCAATTTGTTTTTTCGGACTAAAAATGATTTTAAAAACAGCTAAGAACAAATTGGTATATATAATAGCAGCAGCCGCCTTATTTCCTTCGCAGCGGGCCCCACGGAAATCGGATTTCCGAAGGGAAAAAGGCGGTTGCTTGGGAGGCTACTGTAATCCCGACTGTAATATATAACCAAACCAGGCGAACACATGCCAAGCTCCGGTTCTTTACTTTGCAATTACTTTTCATGATTTAAATGGCTATTAAAAGAACAAAATGCTATATATAACTAGACGAGATGAACACATATCTGGTGTAATTAAACGTTAAAAGTGTTTTTCAAGCTCGTTTCGCAAAAATATTATACAGATTTAAGTATCATTCCGTTTCGTTTCGTTTCGTTTCGTTTCGCAAAATACAGTAAGCCTTTTAGTTTTAAGCAGACAACGACTCAAATGAACTTGAATCTTGTTGAATACCACGATCACGCATGAAGTTAACTCACCTTGGTAGAAGTGGTGTAAGTATATGTTTTTATATTTGGCTGATAGTAGTTCTAAGGATTTAATTTTTTTATTATTATTTTTTTAATTTTGAATTTCTGGAATGGCTCATATTAATGAAGAACATAATATTCGAGTTTTAAAAATAACTTTCGTCGCTTTGATTTCAGTGATAGATGTATTGCCGTTTTTCTTGTTTATTATAAGTGGTAACCCAGGACTAGGACGTATATTAAATAAAATGTTTTGTAGCCAAACCCCCGCAAGTACAGACATCAGTTGTTACATTTCTGTTACAAAATGTCCAATTTTTTAAAATTATTTCAGTTGTTTGCAATCTGTAGACCTTATTCTGGCTTACCATATCAAATTATTACAACCGAAGTGTTGCATGAAGCTAATGTTTTATATTACTTTTGTTTTTTTTCTTGCGCTTTTCCACCTAGAAAAAGACAGATTTTCCCCCGTTACTGATGAGATCAAGGCCATTAGGAAAATGGTGTTTAAAACTGTCCGCAAATGTCTTTGGATTGACAGACTTCCTGCCGGCCACAACACCACTGAAGCCCAGGTTAATCTGCAACCGGTTGTCGAGTGGATGATCCGCGAGATGCATTTTCATCAAGTAGATGACTCCACAAATCCCACTGCGCTCAACATTAAACTGCGGGAAAATCGACTAAAGGGAATCGAACGGGACTAATGGTAGGCAGTGCTGCATCGATAAGGCAGCGTGGATATAGCCTTCTACCTGCATCTACTTTTCGAAGGGAATCCAGGTACCAAAACGAGTATTCATATCAAGTTACTCAACTTTTCCGGCATCGAATTTTGCTATTACAAAGTTCTAAAACTTTTTTTTTTGAATTATTAATTTTGAATGTAGTTAAAAATTGCTTGTTTTCAAGCTTATGTGTTCTTTTCCCGGGTGCGTCGCCTGATAAGGACGAGCGATCGGGTGTTTCGCCTTCGCTCAGTAAGAGAAAAGAAGCAATTTTTGAAGTTATTTAAACGATTGAGTCGCAAGACCGGCACATTTTCGATTTAAAGCTTCTGTTTTTCTCCTCAGAAATCCCATCTACAGTCGCTTTCTTCCAACTTCTTTTGTTTTGGCCGGGAGGTGGTTTCGCTCAAAAAGTAAAAAGAGGTTACTTTCACGCCTATGGCTATGAAAGAATAAATCACTATACAGTGCATTTTCAAATTTCCATCTACAGAGTACAGATAGATGTCAACCAGATTAGTTACTAACAAAGTATATCTTGTTTTCAAGCTTACGTGTTCTTTTCCCGGGTGTGTCGCCTGGCAAGGACGAGCGATCGGGTGTGTCGCCTTTGCTCAGTACACTGTTGTTGTTTTTTTTATTAAGAACCAGTAAAATTTTGCTCAGGCTCATTGTTCTTATTTTTTTTTGACAATTTCAGGCTCAAGATGTTCTTATTTTGTTCTTATTGGCTGTGTTTTTTCTTCTAGTTCTTATATTAAACTCATACAAATTTTGAATGAATTTTTTTTCAGTTTGTTCTTATTTTGTTCTTATTTTTCAGGCGATTTGAGTCTCGATGTTCTTATTAAGTTTGTTCTTAATAAAAGAAAAAAGTGTAGAAAATTTTCCTAAGTCTTTGGCAACATTTGGAAATTGTTGGAAAATCTTTGGAAAATGTTAAAAAATGTTGGGAAATTTTTTTGGAGAATTCGAAAATTTGTGGAAAATCAGTCGGAAATGGTTGGGAATTTTGAAAAAGTTGGTAATTTTTGTAACTGGTATTAACAGAAAACACTTGAGTTCTCGAAAAGTTTTATGAAAAATACCACTTGTATTTGATGAAAGTGACAAATACCACTCGTGAGTTCTTGGCATGACAAGTTTCTGTTTTAAAAACGAATTATGCTTAGAACCTTTATGAAAGGCAACTTTTGAGAACAAAACTACTCGGGGCTTTCGTGCAAAAAGCCAGAAATTTAGGACATACATGGGTACAAACAAAATAGGGGAACTTGACCGCTCTTGATATTCAGTTAGCCTGCCCCCCGCCCCCCTCCCACCCATAAATAATATTAAAACACAAGAATATAAAAATGATTGAGTTGAACTTTTATATATTCAATAAGTAATTGCCTTTGACAAAGTCAGCTGCAAATGTTGAAATGAAACTTCTGCAGCTCGAAATACCTAAAATCGTAAAACATCTCACTACGAAGTACAATAAAAACTCGGATATTCAGTTTTTGTGAAATTGATCGCCGGTAATGTATTTCAGTTCAGAGGAGCTTTAGGAAAAAGTTTTTTTTAAAACAAAGTTCATCTGACACGTTTAAAAATCAATGAATAAGAGTATTTATGTTTAAGCACGTTGCAATGGTTTATTTCAATGCACTGAATATTTAAGAGTTGGGATAAGATGTTCGACAAGAATGTGAAAACAAACCAAAAGCATGTTCTGATATTTGCAACGGTAAACATCGCAGACATATTTATGAAATGTAATCTGTATCCAAACATTTGCTCTATTCAATTGAAGAATGTTTTGCTAACACAAAAATCAAAAGGTAATTAGTGATTTTGTTTGCCGTTGTTGTAGTCAGCATTGTACAACTGCAGATTGATAAAACCGCGCCTTTAGCTATAAGCATGCATGATGAGTGAAATGTGATTTGATAAAAGAGTGCGCATGCGTGGAAACAAACGAAAAACGATCTTATAATCAGTATGCGCACCACTTGAGAGACTAAAACCGTTACAGATAGGACCAAGAAGGACAAGGCTGCTTTCTCTAAGCCAGAATTTCGGATATACTGAAGGGCGAAGCTCCAGAGCCCTCGCCTAGACTTAGAAGTTTCATTTATCTGCACATGAAAAAGGTTAGTTCGAAATTATAAGAATTTAGTGGGTTTACGGAAAGACTGACAAATCGTGTGATAGCGGCTCTGTCTTTACGAATACATTTTGTAGATGCAGCTAGAACATGTGCTTGTTCAGTTTGTAAAACTGTCATTGTAAGAACGTTGTTGGATTTAAGCAGTTGTATAGTTTCAAAAATCGGATAAATCTTCAGTTATTTCTTGAAATTAACTGTTCGTCCTTTAACCGCAGAAGCCGTTCAAGCCAAGGAAGGTAAAGGCGTGTGAGGAAAACTAGGTGTTCGACCATGTCATCAAATGTTTTCAGTGCTTTAAATATCCGAGAACTGTTTACACAATTTGTACAAAGATTTCCGGATCAATTTTTGTTATTCGCCCCATGTCCTCAATTTGTTGAGATTTGGGCAATAACTTTGTTCAAAAGCATACCTTTGTATCAGAAATTTACTTTATCGGTACTACAGGAAAACAACTGACTGGTTTTAAAAATTAGTCTTGGCTAGGTAATTAAGTGTAAGTACAATTGACTTATTTGACATTATTTGTTTACCATTTCGTGAACGATATACTTGAAACCAAAATATTGCTTGTTAGAAAACAGCAAGAGCATATGGAGGAGAAGAACTTTTGAAAAATGATTTCGCGGTATACGTTTTGTTATTTGCACCAACTGAAAATCTCAAAATATCCGAAAATTTTCTCGATTCTCGGTAAGGAGCAAGAGGTGCGTGTGCCTATCCCAAATGATATGCGCTTGCGCACGCCAAAATAATATGCGCTTGCGCAAACCAAAATGATATGCGCCTGCGCAGACCAAAACGATATGCGCCTGCGCAGACCAAAACGACATGCGTCTGAGCAGACCAAAACGATATGCGCCTGCGCACACCGAAACGATATGCGCCTGCGCACACCGAAACGATATGCGCACGCGCACACCGAAACGATATGCGCACGCGCACACCGAAATGATATGCGCATGCGCACACCGAAATGATATGCGCACACGCACACCAAAATAGTATGCGCACGCGCACAAGAAAATTAGAAGCGTCTGCGCATTTTATTTCAGGGTGCGCATGCCTACCTCATTTTGGAATGTGCATTTGCATCGCATTATTCCCCTCACTGAAACAAACCGGTTGGGTGTTGAATTTACAATTTCTGCTGTAAGTTCATTTTGGGAAAAATCCAGCGTATCGCATAATTCATCAAGAATAATTTCACAATCGTCGGCGGAAACATCCAAATTAAACCTCCTCTGGAAATACAAGTCTGATTTCAAATAAGACGTAATGGAGCAGATCTGCCTCGATCCCCCTATCTTATTTCGTTTCTCTGCGGATTCCTTGAACTACTTCTTCATTTTCTGACAAACTTACAAGTAATATTGAAACATCTGCTGAAAACAAGAGTATATGTTGTTGTTGATTAAAACAAGTCAGGACGCTAATTCGCTTGATGACAAAAGTAGGTCAAACCACATATTCAACTTTATTTTGATCGTAATTACTTGTGGGATGCGTACTTCTATTGTCTGTCATTGTCAATAAAAACACAAAGCATCTGGTTTATTGCCATTGTTATTTCCTTTCCGTAATATGCCTGACCACCCATTGGTGTTCCGTCGTTCAAACAACTGAAATGAACCGTGAGAGTATGTCGCAGGTATTGAGGTTGCTATCTGAAACTGAGTGCCATTTGGTCAGATTTTGTAGCAGTTTGTGTTTCACCAAGGTTTGTGTTTAGTGCCAATTGTTCTCGCTCCACCTTCTAAGCCAAAAGATCTCTAAGCCAGCAGATTAATCCAGTTCTTGTTTGGCTTTGTGTTAGCTTCGGTGCCAGACTGTTTGCTTTTGAATTGCATTATCTACTTGACTTCTATGCCTAAAATGGAATAATTAATGATGCTTGAAAAAAAGTGTCTCAACTTTTTGTTTGAAGCAATTACTTCAAATGTTACATTACATACGACAAGTTCTCATACAGAAGTGTGTTAAAAAAGCAAATTTCACGAGATTGACGTAAATGGCAGTGAATTCCATACGTCATCTGTGGATTATAATGCACCGTGACGCACGCCAGAACAGTTTGATCGAACTCCAAATAATTTCTAACTAATTTCCGGCCGCCATTATATTGGGACCAAAAACACCATAAACTAATGAAAAAGAAACCGATTCATGAAACACGGCGTATATCTAAATTCGTGGCCGGGTTATTTTTGATGACACAAATAATCATCTTGGCCGTGGTGTATATTGTCTTTGCCAACGAAGGCATGCAACTATTGTCAAGTTTATTTAGTTGTCATAACAACCAACAAGAAACATTTTGGAGTTCGGGGGGTGGCATCGAATACGCATAAGGGAGGGGCGCTTAGTCGTTTGTTTGGTAATAACAACTTTACACTCAAATTTACATGGAAATGACAGTGTTTTCATTTGGTAATTACTTTTCTTAGGATTCTGCTGCAAGTTTGTTGTTCCGTTCGTGTTTGAGAAAAAAATCATCTTTCTGACTGACTTTTTAAATTTTTCTAAAGAAAACCCTATCTCTACCAGTTTTAAAAATGCACTTTTTTACCTCTACTCAAACCCTAGCGAAGAGATTTTACTTTTGATATGTACAATAGTTCTAAATAATTAACACTAATGTTTGACTGAATATAACACTTCTTGACGGTTTAATTGTGTTCTTGTTCGACTAATTGACAACTTTGTCGATAATTGTCACTTTCAAAAGAAGAAATCGTTAGGTTAATGTTAATATTCATATCAAACGTTCCACCATTCGCTATATATTTCAATAACCATCGCGAATATTGCACACAAAATATTTTGACTATAAATCTTTGTAAATCAGTTTTGTTTTGGCTTTGATTTTATTGAAGAAACTTGGACTGATCCACTAAGTTTAATTAGAAATGCTATTTAAACTGATTCTAGATCAGCTTCTTTTTAATTATTGAACATTTAAAGCTATTTTTACATCGGTTGTTTCATGATGATATCATATATCAGTGACATATCATAAACATTTATTATACATCTTGACATAAACTTCAATTCTAATCCGGCTCAAGGCATCTTTATTTAAGAAATCTTATTTTTAAACTGTCTAATATGATTAGTTTTAACGGCCAAATGTCTTTTTTTTATTGCAACATCTGTTGCTTTCATCTTGTTCCCCGGGCTTTTTTCTTTCAGATAAACCAAATAATTACATTCAAACGTCACCGACTGAAAGGTCGGAACAATCTGTAATCGAAGGCGAAGGTTGCGTTCAGTTAAGAGTGTTCAACTGGATTTGTTTGTCTGAATACTGAATATGATACTTCAGGGGAGGCATCGGTTATACGATCGTTGCAATATTCAGCTGTAAAAAAGCCGCCTTTCTAAAGGCTCAAAATGATGTCAAAAAGTGAAATGTCAATATACTATCTACACAAAGTACCGAATATCAAATTTGCATTTGTACTTGTATGGGAACAGTGATTTTATTTGACCGACGGACTGCTTTAATCGCCTTTGAAGAAACGTCTCAAGTATTCAGTTCCCAGAGCAAGAAACAGTGCTTATACTATTGAAAGTGAGATAGGTCAGGACTGAAGAAATTGGACGTGTGAAATACAGTACTTTCTAAAACAATAAAACATGGAGTTCGTCTCGCGCCCGGTTTTAATTTTGTATGTACTAATTCTAAAACAAATGGGGGAGCATATTACAGGATGTGGTCAAATGGTCCTGATTGAGAGTTACTTGTATAGAAAGTTGTATCCGTAAGTTCGAAACCAAAAATTAGTCTAATTGACGCGGCTGTTTTTTCAATAACAGCTCACATGAACCAGTCACCCCATCCTAGGAAAGCAGGAGTGTAACCCCTGATCTGACCCCCCTGACGCCTCGACCGCTGACAGAGCAACGCCATTTTGCCTCCAAGCCGGGACTTGGAGTCCACAAAAGTGGGAAAGGAACAGGAAATATATAGTCAAAGGAAGTGCGGTTTGTTCTAATATCCGAGTGAACATTAACATCAGATAAGGGGGATATTGCTGACAGAGCACTATGGCGGAGTCGTAAGTACAAATTAGTTTCAAATCATGGTTGACGATTTCAAGTGCGTTTGACTGTGGGAATCTTTCGTCCGTTTGTAGGGTGAAGGTTGCCGTCCGTGTGCGGCCCTTCAACAAGAGGTAAGTTGATCTTGTTCTTTATGCTTTTATTGTTAATAGAGCTCGTCTTAATGAAGGGGTCTTCTTTTACAGGGAGGTTGAGCGAGGCTCAAAGTTGGTGATCGAAATGGTCGGAGCCCTAACTCAAATCAAAGACCCTGAAAATCCAGGTATTGAACGCTGCGTCTTTGGAATGTTTACATACGGAGCTTGTCAGTTTGTTCTTGATCTGAAAGAAAGATTATTTCTTAACTCAGTCTAATTTCTCTATTTTGTTATCTTCCTGAAATTTTGCCGAAACCCTGCAGGAAACCCGCCGAAAGAGGTGAGATGCTTACTGCAAATTCACTAATAATCTATTCATTGCAGTCAAATGTTTTTTACTGTTCTGACTCTTGTGATTGTGACCTCTTGCATAATGATTAATCATTTAATGCGAGTTTGTAAATTTTAAAGTCCTTTTTGTTCTTCTTTCTTCTTTCTTCTTGCAGTTCACCTTCGATTTCTCCTACTGGTAAGTAAATTTAATTCATAGTTAATTTGCCCTCTTGAATTATATTTAGTGCCAGACATCTCAAGAGGTTGTCATTCGTATCTTCCGTGGAGTCCGATTTAAAACAAGCAAGATCCGTTTGCTAAGACTTTTTGTAAAGCGAGTTTACATATATCAGCTGAAGTATTGTTGCTCTTTGCATCCATGTAATGTCAATTTTTTTTTCTACACTACAATTATAAAATTATAAGTGCTGTGTGTGTCTTTGTGGCCAAGGTCGCACGATTGCTTCAAGGAGGACGAAAATGGCTATTTGGTAGGGACATCGGATAAATATCATACTCAAAGAAGGGTTTTTGATGATTTGGGAGCTGGTGTTTTGAAGAATGCTTTTGCAGGTAAGCCCTCTAGGTTTAGATTTTCATCTACCGGTGAATTTGATTTTCATATTAAATATTTTGTTAACTAACTTGGAGTACGTTATGCGAATCGCAAAATCAATACTTGCCGCTATAGTAACCAGTTTTCTCGATCTTTATACAATCAGTTTAAAATATTTAAACTTTGACGTTTACAACTTGGTAAAAATTAAACACGTGTGTATGATATATTTGAAAACTTTCTTGTAAATAGAATTTGGCAGATAGAGATCGACCTTCATTTTGTGTTTGTCTTCTCTACAGTTCTGTTTTGGTTAAATCCAGCAAAGCAATTTTGTTTGCTAAACGGCCTTTTTGAGCGATGAAATACATTTTGAACATCTGCTTTATAATAGACAAATGAAACTTAATTTGTTACTTGATCGTATTGTCATTATTTAGTTTGAAATTATCACAACACGATCTCGCGATGCTAGTATCCCAGATATAACTGTAAACTGACGCAATCTTTTTTTTGCAAAGGATTGATTGCCAGTTTTCAGTAATATTGACTTTGCTAATTTTGTGTTCTGAGTGCTCCAGATGTCATCTGCATGATAATAAAATCCTTAAATAAATTTCTCAAGTGATTGAACCAGTTTTTATGGTAATTTCTACCGAAAATGTTGCCCAATACTAAATCTTCAAGATTTTTACACTGCTATATTTAAGAAACAACTTGTTATGCCCCTAATTATTTGACTAGTGTAACTAAGGCCAGTGAGAGTTGTTGTCACCCCATCTACGAATACTGATCAATGTGGGTAATTTTTCACTATTCATTATAATTTACCTTTGAAAAGATATGCCTTGCCATACAATTAAATTACAGGTCCAGTGTTGCCTGGACTTAAGAATGAGGGTAATTAAGATCAATTAGAGATGGAAAAGGAGTTAAATTAATAATTTTTTAGATCTAGAGATATCTGATCAGTTGAACTTTCAGTTCCCTAAATCATGTAACTCATTTTACCAAGGCTCAGGGCCTCCACAGACAAGGGAAATAGTTGTCGATAACTATTAGTTGTCGATAACAAAAGTAATCAATAACTAAAAATTCCCATGTGCGTCTCATGTCATCAATAACAAATTGTCAAAAATCTAGTTATCGACAACTAATGAGTTTTCCTTTTTAAAAAGAAAAATACTTTTGTTATCGATAACTAACATGGCTGTTTTGTTATCTATAACTAATTATTCCCATCTGTGAGATAGTCATCGACAACTAAACCATATTACAATGTCCTGGGAACAAAAATGACATGCGTAGTTATGCTATATAGTTACCATGTTAGTTGTTGATAACTATTTATCTGATCTCCCATGTGTGGACAAGCTGTATCGAACCTTAATATTTATCAATTATTTTTTTGTTATCAATAACTAGTAGTAATCATATACATGAAAAAATTACTGGATGCCTATTGGTTAAGAGCAGTGCAATAATTTTGTAATTCTGTACAAAAAAGTGTTATTCTGTGCAAAAATGTGTAATTCTTTGATGAGTAAATCTTGAAAGATTTTTTCTGCTTATTTATTTATTTTATATAAGTTTGTATAAGGAAGGAGTCGACAGCGAACTTCTTGTAGGCAAATCTAAAAATTTATTCTAAATGTTTCGCCCATTTGGGCTTCTTCAGTAGAATTTACAACGTTCAAAAATACTATTTTTTATATCTTTATACAGATGGCATGCTTTTCAGCAGGGTTCTGTATAAAATAGGATTAGCAATAAAATTTGAAATTAAGATAAAAAAGGGGATTAAAAGAGGATTAATTAAAACTAGTAAAAATACAATACAGACAATAATAACAATAAACACCCTTTTTGTGTCTTGACTGCAAACCAATCTGTGTACTTGGATTGCCTTGATTGCTTGGTTTAATTGCCCTGTTTCACTATGATGTCACAGAATGGATAATAACACACTGGCAAAATCACTCCTATTTCCAATTGTGAAAGTCTGAATTAGTTTTGTTTCATCTTTTATACTTTGCTTATTTAACCACAAGAACAATTTGGTTAAAAGTTCAATCAGAAAAATCCTATCGCGATGTTTTGTAAGTGTCTCAATAAAGTTTGTTTACATTTTGTTTTGCTTTACTTCAATCCCACAATGCAATCATGGTAATATGAATTTTGAAATTTAATTACCACTCCTGCCGCAGATATATTTCACAAAATTATCGAAAATGTTAGTTTACAACATTATCACTTCATTTAAGATCCAAAATTGCAGTATGGAGACTTCTGTAGAGAGTTTGAAATATTAAAACAAACTGTGACAATGTAGTGAAATAAGACATTAAGTGATGTACCGGTGTATGTAATTGTTCCCAAAGGTGCATAAAATGTCAACTAAAGACCATTTGCAAACTTAATTAGTCTTTAATTCAAACAGAGCAACATTTTATTAACCCATGACATCTGCTCACAACAATCCAATTTTTATAATTATCATTCAGTTCAAAAATTATCTTCTTTTGATTGGTTGAGTGACCATTGTGTCACCTGCAAATAACTGCCTGCAAATAATGGCTTGCTCATGTGCACTATATCGCACTGTGTGTTTGCTGCAAATATTGTTGTACTCATGTGCAGTCCATGAATCTATCCATCACTGTGTGTAACATTTGAACATGGCGATGGTTGAGGCTCATTTTCCAGAGTTTTCCGAAGAAGACCTTGCAAATTTATTTGGAGAAAACACAGTGTTCAAAAACAAAAAGGTGAAACTTAAGATAATTTAACAATTATTGAACATGGTTATCACAAAATATCGTGATTTTGTCAGTTATGTTGCTGATGCAAGTTGATTATGCAAGTTAGAAACTTGTGTCGACTTGTGAATCTATCTGGCAAGACTGAAATCTTAACCAAAACTTATGAAATAATATATTTTTTAAGTGTTGTACACTATTGTTTTGTAAAATTGCAGGATTTTATTTTCTGAGTATATTTAACAAGCTAACTCAGTATATATTATATTAATATTATATTATATTATATTATATTATATT
>JAOEHT020158868.1:0-11813 GCA_025448195.2 Parazoanthus atlanticus
AGCATGAAGTTGAAGCTTGCAAATAAGTAAAAATTTAAAAGAAAGTGATCTCGTCAAAAGAAAACAGGCTGAATGCTGCTGTCTGTGGGAGAAAGGAGACATGTGCGGGAAATGGTGTGCTGCTGGGATACGCCGCAGAAAAAGGAATATATGTCAGAGGAATACTGCCTGGGGAATGGAGACACGTCAGGGGGTGGGTGTGTTGCATTTCTTACATACTGTGCGAGGGAAAAGGGGAACGTGTCAGGGGGTGAATCGATTACCTTAACATACTGTGTGAGGAAGACGGTAGACATGTCTGGGGGAGGATGCATTGGGTGTGGCACTTACCTTAACATACTGTCTGAGGAAGAAAGGCGACATGTCAGGGGGTGGGTGTGTCGAGTGTGGTTTTAGCAGTGATCCTCCAACAGCAGATGTGTCAACCTGTACAATCAGTTATAAGCAAATAACAAATTACTACAAGTAACAAGTAAGATAGTAGGATAAATGTTGAAAAAAGAGACCTGTAGTTCATCATGATCTGTCTAAACTTGAGTTGACAGAATTTTAAGAACAGACATTGCAGTGCTTATAATCAACAAAAACATATCGAATGGTGGTGAAGAAAGCAGCAGTTCCTATCAATGATTAAAATAAATACTAAGAATAGATCAACAAATGTTCATACGATAGATTGTAGTCTGGTTTGGTGTCAGGTTGACGTTGCAGCAAGCTTTAATGCAAATTATACTGTGAATTGCAAAAAGAGTATTTTCGACATAGGCTAACAGCATCTGCTTTCTGAAGAAATGAAACAAACACATTTTAACAGACATAAAAGGATAACTATCACGTTAAGTGCTAATCTAAAGCTCGCGGTACAATCTAAAGATATCCTGAACACAACTCTTGATTGACCGATCTTCTAAGAAGATTGTTGCAGTCTTACTTCTTCTTTTTGTGCGACGTCCTTCCAGTGATTAAGCAAACATTTAAGGATCTGGAGGCAGTAGTCGACGATTCCCACGTTGCAAAGTCTGGACGCGGTCCTGCTGTACACCACAGACGTGCCCTGGAGAAACAATAGGAAACATTTTGCTTGCTCATATTGTGTTTCTCTGGACATTTATTTTGTTTGGTACAGCCTAATGTTATGTGAAGACTCGCTAAAAACTTGTCTTGACAACTTATTATGCGTGTTTTGTTGGCAAACTCGTACTTTCACGGGTGGGCATCCAACTTCAAAACAGAATGGCAACCCTGGGTACTGAAGTCATATTTTGTTGTGTATGTTAAAACAACTATTGGGAAACGCACTGTTTTACAATTGGTTTATATTTTTAAATTATAAGAAAAAAATATCCAAAATGCCAGCGCACTAGCATTATGTCAATTCGCAAACGCTAGTTTTAATATTTTATATCAGTAGTAAAATTAAATATAAGTTTTTGTGATCAGGTTTTCAGGTAGGTTAGTGGGTAGGATGTAGTGTGAGACACCTAGTAGAGGACCTTCTGTCTCATTGCATTCTCACACGCCCCATGGGCGAATCTGGAAATATAAAAAAATACAAAGGTGAAAAGAATACAAGAAAAAACCTGTAATGAAAAGAATACAGTCATGTATTTATGAAGATTACGTTAATCTCTATTAAGGATGTCACCGTTACGATTTGATCTCATTGCTTGTATACTAACATCAGTGTTTAGCTCGTTGGAGTGACCAGACTTTACCTAACGAAGATTTAGTATGGGAAAAATGGAAGGCAAACGCTCTCTATTCTTCTTCAAAGCAACTGCTGAAAAGCGAGCCGAGAAACACATTTCGTTTTAGTCGTAGCATGAGTGGGCGTTCTGGTTTATTTTCCCCTCCTAACTTGAATCTTTGGTTCTGAGTCTCACCCAACCGCAGTCAATTCGTTTAATACGTTCTTCATTAAAGGTGAAACATTTTTGCCTTAAGTTGTGCGTATGACCACACACTGTTCATAATTTTAGGGTCACTTTAACACAATACCGAGCGAAGCAGTGAAGAGTGCACCGCTTTCACATAATTCACTATCCCCAAATAAGGTTTGCTCCACCTCTTTGAACGACAATCCTACCTCTTTAGATGAAGACTTGCTTCTTGACATCAAAACACTCAAGAACCTCATGATAATCAGCTGAACTTCGTGTCTGGCAGTACGATTGGCCATTTGCTTTAAGTCCTGGTTGAAATATAGAATAAATAGAGGACATTTAATGGGAATTATATTTTCAAGTGGTAAAAACAATATTTACGAACAAGCGCAGCGAGTGAGTAGAACAAGATTTTGACATTAGAAAACAAAATTCATATCTTTAAGCCGCCGTGTAATTTTCCAAAGTTTTCGGAAAATTTCCGGATATCTTTGGAAAATCTAGGGAAACCTTCGGAAATTGACGAAAAAGCCTTCAGAAAGCTTTTGACGATTATTAAAAATCTTTGAAAACCATCGGAATTTGGCAAAAAGTTTTTAGAAATTGTTTATCAAAGTAACACAAACCTTGTTTTCAAAGTCGAGTTCTTTCATACACTTGGTCAGTACATTTTCTAGTGCTTCTCCATCTTTCTCATTATCTTCCAGGTCAGAACACAACATCAAGAGCACCTGGAAACAAACAAATGTATTTCGGTTGTTATTTGTTGCATAAATGTAAAAGTAAAACCAAGAAAACGACTATACTTTCAAATGATTGAAACATTGCTCGTTTAACAAGCCATTTGTTGTTTGAGTGAACTTTTGATGAACAAAAAAACACAATTTGCAAATAAAATTCCAGTTCAGGGAGGCTTGTCCAGGAATTAAGATACATATTTGAAAATATTGTTTTTTCTCATTATAAGTACAATAATTTAACGAGGAAAAAGCTTCGGAGGTCAAAAAGAACTTTACATGAAAGATGAGTGAACAAAGGTTCGAAGGTTTATTCAAGCCCTTAGTAGTAATTTATATTCACGTTACACAGCAGTCAGTCATTTCACCTCATTTACAAGGGCCTGAAAATTCTATTTTCAACTTCATGTTTAGAAGGTTTCAATACCTGCATGAATGGGATGGCCCTCACTCCGCCCACATCCCTTAGCTGGGGAAGGTGTGACAACATGATTTCCAGGAGCGCCAGTTGTAAGGTGTGTAAGCGGTCATCATGCACCTCGCTGGTGTCATCGGCCCGACTGACCGTGCGCTGCTCCTCGGGGTCGTGGCTGCTACCAACACTTCGCTGTGTGGCCTCTGAAGCTTTAAGTAATAATTCATTTAAGAACTAGGCAACCTTCTATTGTTCTGCGGCATTTCGCTTTTCCCACATCAGAATGTTTAGATTTTCATATTGAGAATACATCAACCTATACACAACATGTTTTTGAAATAAAATGTACTAAACTTTGTTTCAAAGCTACGTCTTTTGTGCTACAAGATTTCACCCAATCGCGACACTACAAAACAATAGCCAAGAAAGGCTTCGAATTGTCTACGTTCCCCTCATGGAGTTTTTGTTGCATTAAATCTCAGAAGAGTTTTAACTAAACAAGAATGAACTAGTGATCAGAGTTCAATAAATGTGCTAGCTGGTGAAGTTATAGCAGATTTTCATTTTCTAGCCAGAGCTGAACGGTTTGAACAATATCGCAATCAGCACCTTTCTGCATTCCTTGCCATTGGTCTGCCTAGTTCTTACTCGGACCATTACTTAAGAATTAAAATGTTTCGGTATACAGAGCGATTTCATTTGACCTTTAAAAACTCGTTCACTACATGTTCACTTTTTGTTTCATCTGCCAATGCCAGGAAAGATAAAAACTGCAACACTTTAGCGGTTATTAGTCAAACTGTTCGTTTGTCCAGTAACAAAGGACTTACAAACTGTAGCTGCTCGTTCATAACGAAACTCTTTAGCAGTGTACAGAATTTTGTTCTCCCCACAAATCAAAATCAAAACACAGCGTTAAATGAACATGTTCCAAAATCCAATAAGATGGCACGCGCGTTCATTGATTGTTCGCAGAACCAATCAAGACTCCAGAAACTCGGTTCGCGTTCGGTTCGCCTGTTTTCGTTTTAAGGTCAAATGAAAACCGCTCTATTGCAAATCAGGATAATTGTTTGTATTCACCACTCCAACATGAAATGAAAAGTGGACTGGAACCTTCACCTCAAACCATCCAAGAAAGCAATGCTGCAAATTCTGATTTTGTGAAAGAATAGTACCTCACCACAATACCGGAATTACCTACTATTTTCAAGAAGTGTGTAGGTTTTTTAAGTCTCATGAGATAGCATTTCAGGAGACAAGACCAACAGCCTAACGTCCCTGTCCGTCGATGGTGTGGCGTAAAAAGGTCCAGAAAGAATTCAACCCTCGGCCAGGGTGGGTACTGAACTCGGACAATGGATTAGCAGTGAGAGATCCAATCAACTGAGCCAAACACACTCACACAAGTAATAACGTAACTAGAGGATTAGAATAAAGATGCACAAAAGCTGGGTACACATTTAAACACACCTCCGTCGATGCTGCCAGTGGCAACCGAACCATGTTCCACTGCAATGGAATCAGCACTGCCACCACTTTCAGACTCAGGTCCTCTTTGTGCCGGTTCTGGCAGAGGCGACCTGGGAGCACTTTGGCTTCCTGATGATCCTTGGGCGGTTCCGGGTGGGACTTCATACTCATCTTCACTTTCTGGAGCTGAACGAAGCAAAGCAAGGGTTGAACATGTTTTTCTTATTTCCCTGACGTAACTGTTGGGTCTAATGTTTTACCATTAACAATTAATTCTCAAGTGAAGGTGACACTGGGGGAATCAAACGTTTAGTGTTGACCAATTTAGTAAATAAAACTACATAATTCAGTTTAACAAAGAAGATAATGTCGATTTTGGTTGGTAAATCAACAGTTCTTTTGTTTGTTCTAAAATCTGTTTGAAACAAACCAAATTTTGTGGGTTACTTTGTGCTTGCAGGCATAGCTACCTCGTCCATGGCAATAATTTAACCAATCGAAATTATCTCGTTTTATGCATAAATGGGTAGGAGTTAGTATCACTGGATATTCACACTTCAAGTGGCCAGTCAGAGGATGCAAAGATGCTATGAAATAGATTGGTGTACATGTATTGTAGCAAAACTAATAATATAGCAAAATTTTCAATTGTTAATTGAGTCATATTGTGACCTGCTTCATTAGTACAACACCTTGCGAATGAAGAGGAAGTGGAAGACACCTGACAAACTGGCTTGAGGTATTTGTAGGTATCATCTCTCACAACTAATGCCATTTTAAATACAAAATATTTTATTAGAATGTTCACCTTTGTGAGATGCTGAAATGGGGGGAGCAACGCGAAAACAGGTTAACATACAGTGTTGTGTTATAGTGAATACCATAACTATGGTAAGAGTAAAATTAGTGATAAAATGAGTAAGACAAGTAATTACTAAATGGTAAATGTTCTACTCAGTGAAATGTGTAACTACGAAGACAAAAGTTACATTTTTCTGGGAAAGACGTGTTTCTGCATCGCAGAGGTTGCAAAAAACATACAAACTATTCAGGAGAATTTAACACAATAAATTGATAAATAAATTAATAACATGATAAATGCGAACCTGAGAAAGAAAGTCCTTGCAGACTAAGCCCCCCGACACCCCCTGCCTGTTCCTGCAAGCTGAGGGCAATGGCAAGTTCCATCATGGCTTCGTCATCAGCATCTACATCAGGGGGTAGGTCCACCATGGCTTGTTGCCCCCCTGGCCCAAGCTGCCCACCAGCACCTAACAGGAGGGCCAACTGACTGAGACTTGGGCCATTCCCACTTCCAGGGCCACCAGCACCACCGACCTGCACCTGGCCTTGTTCAACGGCTGCTTCACCAGGCGCAACCTTATCATACAAATTGGACAAATTCATTAACAATTCGTGACGCAAACACAATGGAATTCTTAGAAATCAGATTAACACTGCTGCGTTTTGCAAACCTTAGTTTTCCCTCTGATTCCAAATTGGTCGAGAAGCTGTATTAGGGCAAACACTCGAAAGTGTTTGATCATACAGGAGAATCTTTTTTTACATATTTCCTAATTCGCATAAAATAGAAAATATTCAACTTCAAGCTTCGAACAAACGGAGTCCAAAAATCGAAAGTTCATCGCAGATTTTAGTTTAACTGAAAATTCCAGTGTGCTATGTTGAAGGGTTTCCGAGAAATGAGTGTTTGAAAATGTCAAAATTTATAGAGATTTTTATGACTGTGCGACAACTTTTGCCACCCAACAATACATTCTTTGTAAAGCTGGAACTTTTCAAAGCCATGTTATCAGCGTTTTGTCAAAATCCTACGCCTGAGGTGTTTGAAATTCATGCTGGCATATCAGCTATAATTATCAGTTGCAAGAATTTGCATTTTCTGAGCAACTTCAAGTAGGTTGGTATTGTTTCTCTTACAGTCCTCTATATTATGATCATGTTCTGTCATGATACCTGACAACTTTTTCCAAATGGCTGCTGTTGTCATTTTCAACAAAAAAATGTATGCTCAGACATAACGGAGAAAAAGCACCTAAAAGCACTTGATACCAAAACAGAATCATAATCCAAAGCTGCTTTCCGCAGTTGATACAGCAGAAATTTCAGAAAACATTGTAAAATTCAGAAATCATAATCGGAAAATTGAGAAAACGCCATTAAAAAGTTAAGAAAACTGTCAATGAAAAATCAGAAATTAAAAATCGTCATTAAAGATTCAGGAATTGTTATTGTGAATTCCGAAATCGTTAGTAGTAATCCAGGAATCGTTATTAGAAATTGAGAAAACGACAGTTGAAACACTCCAACCAACCTCTTGCTGCACAATGGACGGCTGCTGATCTTCTCCTTGTTGCTCGCCATTCTGAGCCGAACTCTCCTGTCCACCCTGTGGCTGGTCTCCATCTCCGTCACCGTCATCGTCATCATCTCCATCATCATCATCACCACCGCCCGGTTCACCTGTCGGACTGCTGCACTGTGGCGGTGTTTGGTTGTCATTTTGCCGCTGCTTGTTCAACGGTCTTAGCAACCTTGTCAGAGCTTGCTTGCACGAAAAACTCACAGACTGATCCTGGCAAAAAAACAATGTATTTGTCTTACAGCATTTACACATCTATCTATGATCTTCTCGGATGAATACCAATGTGTTTGGGTTTGGTAATCGTTGTTTCAATTCCTCTCTGTGTTCAAATCCTCTATATGGTGATAATTTATAAAAGACAAATGGAAAATGTGTCACACAATAGAAAGTTATGCAATCCACTGAAAGTGTGGAGGCCAATAAATTTTGTAAAGTAAGAGAAGACGTCTTGTAACAACGAGTTTAGCCATTTTATCGACTCTATAGAAAACTGCAAAAACAAGTTGTGGCTTGCTAAATTAACATAAACAGAGAATAAGAGAGAGATTCCTTTCATGCCTTGTCCTTCTCTTGTTCCATTTCCCTTACCCAAAAATGTTTACAATTCTTGATAGTGTGGAATAAGAGCAATTTCTCTTCCCAACTATCAATATACAAGGGTTTTTTTGATATTCTCTTCATAGTCAGTCAATGAAACTCCGTGACTTTTCAGGTGATTAACCGATAAACTGTAAAAAGGTAGGTATATCTAAAACAGCAAGCAGTAGTACCTCTGAAAGCAGCATCTTTACATATAATCCTGCTACAATATGAACTTGAGGCGCGTCTGATACTGCAAAGGCGTGGGTAATTTCAACCAAAGCGTTCACAACCGAGTCTACGTGTTGGATACCTACAAACATGGTCAAAAACAACAAAGTGAGAACACTGGCGAAACTCTTACGACAAGGTTTCAAAGAGTTAAACAGGATACAGGATTGGTTGTTTTCACAAGCTGGCTAGCACAAGGCGAATGGTTAATTGTGTTCATGACAAACAGCACGTTACTCTATCACTTGCAGTGCTGCCCAAAACTGGTGCCATTTAAAACATTAAAGTGCTGTGACATTTAAAATATATTGCCTTGCATCAAGTGAGTTCACATTAAACTAACTAAATTAACCTAACCTAAGCTTTCACGGTTTGGTCCAATACTATAAGAACTTACCAACAAACGAAATTGGGGCCAAATACGGATTTGCTGGTTGGCATGAGTGCAGTTTCCAAAATGCTTCCAGTAGGCTGGCTGCAAAATGAACACCTTTGTCCTCTTTGACATCCTCAGCTACAGAAACAAAGACGAATATCATTAATAGAATCGAAAACCAATGGGTAAATTTCACCACAGGAATATAGTCATACTGGTGTTCATATAGGTGAATCTTTGATATAAGCGTCATCGTCTACATTTTGCTTCGTTAGCATACGACTTTACGTGAACTTGAACAAGCTTGTCAAACGTGCTAATCGACGAACTTTTCGGCTCTTTACATGCAATTTCTAAGACGATATCGGTTGCAAATCCGTATATGAGCCATACACTTAATGCAAGACTTCAAATTCTAAAATCACATTACACAGAGTATTAACATTTCATATTTTCTGACAAAGCTTATTTTGCAAAGCCCTATCAATGTTCATAGCTGATGTTTTTGTAGCTCGATTAGAAACTGGGGCACATATGCTAATGAGGTAAAAAATGTAAACAAAGATTCGCCTATATAGCAGTTTCAAAAAGGTTGTCTCGTTGACTGTGTATTCGTGTACGGTGCACTCGTACACACTTTGTATACACCAAGCTGTTTAGATATTACTATCTGGTACACGACAAGACTGTTTTGATGTCGAAAACAGTTTGATTATCCCAATTTGTACTTTCAGATGAAGAAACTTGCATTCTTTTTTGGTTTTGACAACCAACAGTTCTTCTCAATCTGGGTATACACAAATGCACCAGGGCAACCTTTTTCGAAATAGCTGTATGTAAAGTTAATTGAATGCGCGAGAGCAAACTTTGAGAAATACAGATAATTAATGATATGACCATTGTTTAATAATACGGTAATAATAATAGTACTAATAAAAATAAAAATAATAATAATAATATAATCCTCTATTGACTATTATTATACTACCTTTATCATATAACCCATACTATATTGGCATTATCTATCACAAAATCGACTTCAAGTAATCAGAGACTAAAGTACTGCTTAAAATTTCCTTGAATTTGCAAAACCTGCTGAATTGGCAAGGCTGGTTGTATGTATGTTTGGCCTGTCGTAATCCATTCTAAAGGCCCTACTATGAAAATAACAAAAGCAATTCTCTCTTCCAATGAACTGGCTTGAAGTTTCCGAGGTAAACAAGGAAAATAAACTCTTACATTTTCCACTTTCTCCCTGGACAGCGGCCGAGGCAAATTTGGCCAGGTTTGCTGGTCTGGTGATCGCCACTGATCTGGCACTAACCACAAGTCTCTGAAAGGTCTCCACATCAAGACCTTCACTTGTGTATTGTGGTTTTCCTTCCTCTTTGAGAACTGGCTCACCGGATTTCTCGGCACGACACTCTTGGAGATACTGCACTACATGTGACAACTGTGCTTGGTCCTGTAGGCAAAGGCACAAGAGAGTCAGTCATGGTTCCTGCAGTTTTCCAATGACCAAATTCAAGACTTCCTTAAGACTTTTTTTAAGACAGGGTTGCCAAAATAAGCTAGTGACTGACCACTTACTGTACTATAAACGCCGGCTAAAAAGTCAGTTAAAAGCAATTGCATAATGAGGTTTTAGAGCCGCCTATACACGCACACACAAGAACAGACACACACACGCACACACACACACACACCCACACGCAAGCACACACACACATACGCACACATATAGAAAACTTATACATATATGTTTACATATGGTTATCATATTTAAACTCGATTTATTGAACCTTCGAAAACTCAAACCTTCAACTAATTCAAACTAAATTCATTCTCCCTTCAAGTAATATCTCACTGATTTACTTCCAGTAGCTGGAACCATCAAAAACTCGAATCTTTTTTCATTTCCCTTGAAGGTTGAAATTGTCTGGAGTCAACTGTATATCACTATTTTACAACAGCACTGAAAACGCAACACCTGTCTAGATTAATGACAAACCTTGTGGTTGTGGTAGGACTTTTTAGAAGGGTGCAACGCTGCCAGCAGTGCTTTGGCCTGATTCTGGATACACGACGAGACGGGGCTTGTCATCAACGAGGTTGCAAGATCCAGAGCCACTTGACGAACGTTCTCATCCTTCGTCGAGAATATAGAAAAACACCCATCCAGTGTTTCAAGAAGGTGAACTACCATTCTGTGGATAACAAAATCAACCAACAGACCTCTGTTAATAATGTACCACAGCCTAGCAGGCATCTGCCTGAGGTGAGTCCTTGGTTAATATTACAGATTTAGCACCTCCGTGTCTACTGTGTACGTCAGTAATATATAATGTATAAATACTTAGCTGAAATACCAGGATTTCTCCATTCTAAAATTTCACAACTTCCCTGAAAGCATTACAAATATATCATATCTACTTTATAAAATGTTCATAAATGTTCGGAAAATGTTCGGAGATGTTTAAAAAATCTTCAGAAATGTTCGGAAAATCTTCACAAATGAACAGAATGTTACATGGCAACGCAAAGACACGAATTTTATCTTCTTGTGTTAAAATGTCGTACTCATTTATTCATAGCTAAAAGTCGTATATATGCGTGGCCAGGTGATATCCACTGTACAATTTGAAGATTAATCTTCAGTATGTCACACAAACCTACAGCATAAACTTAATCTATAGCCTGATTCATACTTGAGAGATAAGCATACGCATAAGCGTAAGCATAAGGATAAAATATCTAAATAACAAAGGAAAAGACAAAGGAATAGCAAGTGTGTGACGAGATGGAACAAGGTCAACCAGCGTTTCTTTGTCTTTCCATTGTTATGCTTATGCAAACCTCACAAGTGTGAATTAGGCTTACACATTTATTGCTGTTGTTTTTGTTGAGTGATACTATAAATCCCCAAAATAGAGCTCTCTCCCTCTCCCTCTATTTCTCTCCCTCTCTCTGTCTCCCTCCCTCTTTCTCCCTCTTTCTCCCTCTCTCTCTGTCTGCCTCCCTCTCTCTCTGTCTGCCCTTCTGCCAATACGTACATTAGATTAGGAAATAGTGTTATGTACATTAGATTAGGAAATAGTGACTACGTACATTAGATTAGGAAATAGTGTCGATTGTCCAAACGAATGAAACAAATCTTACTTGTCCATTATTGTTGCCGGAGAAATGAGGCTCGTGATTTCACTCTCAAAGGGGCCTCCTGTAGTGGGCCCCACACCAGGGGTGGAAGGCAGCTCCTCCTGGGGATCATCCGGCCAACCAAAGGACTCCTTGGTCTTACAATAGACCTTGATGGAGTCCACCATTGTCACGCCTGAGGCATCATGGGACTGGCCAACTGCAGGTCAAACAAAACGACGATAAACCCCCAAGAAATGAGCATGAGAGGCATGCAGTGACGGTTTCCTGAACTTTTATCTACCACTGACAGCAAAAAAAACACCGGTGTATAAGAACCTGGGCCATCTTAAACTTGTTCGTATATAAGTGATACTTAAAAATGATAATAATAACAATAATAATAATAAAATAATAATAACAATAACGACTTAATTTTAAAATGGCTCATCTACAACATAACACCTCTAACATTAAAGGGATACAACCTCAAACTGTATTTACAAATTTGATTTAAAATCTAATACAAAGCAACAAAGCTTCCAGAGTCCCTGCTACCCTCTGCCCAAGATAAAATAAAAATAATTGTTAATGAATA
>JAOEHT020158947.1:0-11811 GCA_025448195.2 Parazoanthus atlanticus
AACTGAACGAGAAATAGTATGATTACTTGTTAATTATATACATGAAAAAAGTAAATTAAGAGTACAGTAGTTTGTTTTAGGATCGAGAAATTTCGAGCAAAAACGCTAAAAACTTAACGACCAGGCAACGGCTTGTCGTACGTGCGTTGTCCATTGTTTCTCATTCAATCAGATCTGAGAAATCGAGTTTGTAATTGCACAGAATTACAATTTTTTGCACAGAATTACAAAATAACTGCACTGCTCTTAACCAATAGGCATCCAGCAATTTTTTCATGTATATGATTAGGTACGCGTGATTTGAAGTCACAACTACGATTTCAGACTAAAATTGCACGACACGAACTTAGTTCAACTACCAATTGATTATATCCATATTTATCTTTGACCAAAAAAATGGAGCTTTTCTATCAAATTTGGACCTTAACGAACCATGGATGTCCGTAACACGAAAGCGCAGAAAAGCACTGAAGAAGATTCGGTTTTCTCCTCTCCAGTCTGTTTTGACTGCAACCACACTGAGCTCAGTCCTCGAAAATCTTTTACCGTGCGTGAATCTGATTCTTCTTGAAGTCGTTAAATGTTTTGCGGACTATGCCATGACTATGATCACACAACGACCGTTTTCAAAAACTTGCGTGTTTAGCTTTCCCTTAAATTTTTAAACTTCTCCTCGGAGCCTCGAAGGTAGCAAAGTAAGTAGATATTTGTATGGAGCACTAGTAATCATAGTTCACCCCAGCTCCCATTATAAGTATGGCGCGCACGTTATCAATCTTCATATTCATTGTAACTGTTGTGCAATTGCCTGTTGCGCCGTCACTTTCCGCCCACTTTACCGCTGGTAACATGTGCGGTTTCTGTACGGACCTTCAGGAAGCGTATGATATGGGGCCCGGCCACTATAATTCCGTGCACTACCTACAAATTTGTAACTTGTTTCCTCATATTGTAAAAGTAAAAGTTGTCAATTTTGTTTTTCTTGTAAGAGTGATTTCAGCATCACGATCCCAGGAAAAAACGAAACATCGTGAACTTTCTTTGCCATATATAGCGTGCAGACTTGCATGACATGTATGATATATATGTATTCCACAAGGTTACGTGCTTGTGAGTGCTGACCGGCCCAGAAGCGATATAAGGAATCTGCGTAGAACTTAACAATACTTCACACACCTCGTAACACGCTTAAAAAGAACACGTGTTTTGTTTCTCCACAACACCCACGACAAGGTAGTTCTCTTTTAAAGAGATCGATATATCAATATTTGTTCAGATCGGATGGGTTTGGTGTCATGTGAGTTTTCTCCATAAAAAATCCGTGACTGTTGATCCCAGAAATCTAAATTCCATTAGTGGCTTTGATTCAAGTCTTTGAGTGGGGCTAAAAGGTTACGAAATTTCCTGATTTTAGCATAAAAATGACACTTCAGAAATATTTATTACTAACATAAATATTGTTCAGTTTTCACAGGTAAGATCAGACAGGAGTACGATTGATTGTTGGAAATCCCTTAACTAAAACATTGTTGCTGCTGAGATTCGTTTCGTTTTCCGTACTGATAAGTTTGCCTTCCAGAAATTCTTTAAAAAAATCCGAGATATTAAACTGAACTATAACAAAATAAACACACCAGGAGGAACCCTTTAAGACTCATCAAACATGTAATCTCGACAGGTGTTTCATTTGAGTTTGTTGAAATTCATGGAAAGTATAAACGCAATTGGCACTATAGGATATTGGACATGAATCCTGTTTTATTGTAATGGAAATAAACACAGGAAGCTATAGAAAAACAACGTTAATTTATGTGTCAAAAAAATCTTCAAAGCATTCTTGACCATGAAATATATATGGTTTATTTACAAGACATATCGATGGTTATCAAAACAAAATAAGTTTCGTATCTCAAATTCTTTGAAGGTTTTTGGTATGTTTGCGAGCCCTATTGCCACATAATTTGGAAACGTGTAATTGTCATAAGCAAATATCCCTGATAGGTTGAAGGAAACCGGTGATTGTTCCAGGCAGTTCAAAAGGCGAGCAGACTTAATAAGGGAACGCCCAGTTGTTTGCACTTAAGAAATCAAATATAAATAGGTTCTGATCAATGCACAGCTGCCTGTAGGACTGAACACTTTTAAAACCCGCGAAGCGAACCAACATTTTGTTAGTCGATACAAAGCGAGACGAAGGACGAAACATGAATTTCATCACACTGTTGACACTCACAGCCCTATTCTCATATTCTAATGCAGGTAAGTGCAATAAGTAAGAACTAATGATTAGGCGAACGTATTGAAACGAAACATTGCAGCTCTTTCTCTCTCTCTCTCTCTTCGTCATTTCTTCTAGCCACTGGACTATATCGTCATGCACTGTACCTAACATGGGTATTTCTCACTTGAGTTCAACACGATTCATGGAATCGAACGACCAGTTTCAACTTAATCAGTATATAATTTTAAAAGTGAAAATGCCTAGATTCATCTTTTTCTTTTTTGGGGTATGCTACGCGTGTTCCAGTCTACAGTTTCTACACATGAAAAAAGATTTCTAACGGATGCATGGCCTACTGCACTGACTGATGCCAAACTCACTTCACGAATCAATGGCGCGACAAGAATGTTGTCGAATCTGGTCTTACGTTCTCTGTCAGCGTCATTTGTCTTTTTTCAACTTTTAGCTGGGGACGATAAGAAAGGAATTATAATTCTACGATCGATATTTGACATATTTAAATTATCCGTATGCAGGCGAAAATTGGATCTCGTTTGTCGGTTTATGACATGCCTGATCTAGCGAATATTCGGTCATTGCTCAAAAGCGGGAAAATCCTTTATAATTATATGGAGATTGTCGCGATACAATATCGGAACGAAACACTTTGGCACTCTGTCAGCTGCATATTCTTTTCGCTTTATTTCTGCACTTCATTTCTTATCAGTTTGACTGATTTGTACTGGCCACGACTGACAGCAAAAATGGGACGTGACAGGAAAGTGTTTACTTGAGGCAATGTTACTGAGATGGCCTGTCTTGGGTTTGTAATGGCAAAGATCACCGAACTGACATGCTAACAAGTGATAAGTATATTACGTCCGAATCCTGATTTTAACAGAATTCCTCCCCATCTTGAAACCCTTGTTTCAGAACAAGGCAAATCGAATAATTAAAACATCCAGTTTTCTTCAAAGATATGATTATGCGTTTTTTCAAATATGGTAGTGAAACATTGTGTAATGCAGCCAAGTGTTTTATAACTTGTTTTTATAGCGCAAAAAGATAAACAAATGATATTTCATTTTAAAATCCTTGAGTCACTTGTTTTTATCAGTTATGTGTCGCTATAAATCTGAAACTGAGACAAAACTCTACTAGTCATTGTTTATTTTGACATACTTTTTAAAATACAGTTTTGTGCTATTTTAGTGTCGCCTTGTACGCGCTTTTTTTTATATATAAAAACAACTTTATAAGAACAATGAGGCTCAGATCGTTCAAAATTTATGAAAAAATTATAAACAATCTGAGGCTGAGCCACAACAAGACTCGGGGACATAAGTTCAATGTTTCAAGACGAAATATTGAAATTCGTTATTTAATCTGAGTGACTATGTGGAGTGTAGAACTACTGGCGGACTGAACGTGGTATGCCAATATAAATATTTCCGTTGAACTCCGGAACTTGCTAGTTAGTTATTCATTCAGTTCTTTCAATTAATTTTGCGAATACGACCATTGATATTTCTAAAACTAAAACGCAAGAAATACAAATTTCAATCAAAGAAACCGAACAGCAATAAAACTGACCTGCTATTAGTACGGATATTATTTTATCTGAAAAAATAAACTTACGTTCAGGCAATGGTATTAAAATGTAAAAATTGTGTTTGCGAAACTCGAAAGCTGGCATTTGGTTGAAAAATTTGTCAGTTTCGACTATCGTATTCTTGATGACGGTTTTTCCGCATTCATTTATTGGCGGCTGCTAAATGTCGAGCAAAACAGCTCACGTTTTCGCAAATTCGTCCAACAATAACAACAACACATTTATTTATACACGATAATCCAGAATAATCCTTTGGGAAAAACACGGGTGTGTACAGTAAATATGTACTGTGTACGTTCGTGAACATTTTTTTCCTCAAAACCCACAAAAAGCGACGCTGGTCATAAAATGCCCAACTTTACTTTGGGTGAACATATATTTTCTTGAATGTTGGCCTGCTGGGAAAAAAATGGCGTGAGGATCTGACGGAAACGAACTGAAACCGAGATTAATTGCTGACAAACAGTACAGAACTGACTGAAACAGGCCTCCCAAAAAATATATTCAACGTGGCTTGCCCTATTTTCCCGCCATTTTTTCTCCCGTTTACACCGTAGTTCCATCGTTTACTTATAGCGGCAATGTAAAGATGTTCTTATAATCGCAAACAAGCAAAATTTTGATTTAAAACTTGTACAGACAGATATATTCGCACTTTGTTTGAAACAAATAAAACAATGATGTCAATTAACTCCTTTCCATTTCAATATTAAGAACTTCTTTTCAATCTAGATAGTATATATATAAAGTGTCTATTAACTCGTATTAATCGCGATATTCGGTTGCCCAACATCGTTTTCTCCCAACTCAAGCGGAATTAGACATCAATTTAAATTTAATACTCGTTCAAAGCGAAAAGTTTTACATTTGAAATGGACTGTTCAGTTTAGACTCGACCCGGATGGTGCATGGGTCTTATTGTGGGGCTGCAAATAAATCAATCTGTGTGAAGGCGTATTTTGGATTGGCCGTTTACTTTCGGAAGACTGAGTAGTATACATCAGTTTACAAGTTATCGGTATTATGGTTCATAGTTAAATATCGGCACAAATTAAACTAACCACTTCGGCCGTAAAGTTGTACTGAATCTGACGGAAGAGATATCGGGATGTTTTTGCGTGGGTTGAGGCAAGGTTAACGGCAAACAAAGGTCAACTGTAAGGTAGGCCAAATGAACATCTAAATGGGACTGAAGTAGTTACAATCTAAACTACAGCATTGTGACTACGACATAAGAAACCTTTAAACTAAGGGGTCACTTAATGTGAGATTTTTGAGGGGGTGGAGGTGGGGGTTGTTTTTGTCGGCGCAAGATCTTTTTAAATATATTTTGCCGAACGCTGCAGGAGTTAAGTTTCCTTAAAAGTCGAAACTTAGCTATGACAGCAGGATTTTTGTCTTCTCTCGTTGGTTTGCAGGATATTTTTTTCAAAATCACCCAGCCCTAGACTGATTTTCTGCCGCCGTCAGCGGACAAAGAAAGAGTCTAAAACTAATTCTACCCCCCAAACCCAACCCCCATCCCCTCCTAATTTATCTAACGAGTGGCCCCTAAATACATGTGTTTATAAGAAACTGGCGCGTTCGTGCTTGGGCGGAGCACTTCCGGTTAGCACGTAGTTGCGTCATCCAGTTTGTTCCATATATATTTTTTGGCACATGTTCTACCAGCACGTACACACATTTGGCAAACTTTATATTACACTCTGACTCATTTCCGGGATATCAACTGGTCTACGTCGTTTTGGAAACGGATGATATCCATATCGGCCGGATTGCCGTCCCAGAATCAGATTACGGTGAATTAGATGGCATGTCCATGAACGTTTTCATAGTTTGATTGGTCATAAGAATCACGGAGAAATGACATGATTGGGCAAGCTTAAGCAGTTGGCTTAAGGTAGAGGAGGGGAGGGGTGAGTGTTTAGTAGGGTCTGTAATATATTCTCTGCGAATGCCGTGGAACAAGGGCGGCTTGGTACTAACAATTTTCACGTTCCATGTATGTCTCTCACTGGCCACTGAGAAAACCTATCCTTTTCGTAAATTCTTAGTCCAAAAACTGAGTCCCGTATAAAAAGACAAACGTTGACTGAAAGAATTTTACAATTTTTAGATCCCAAGCTTAGGTCGTTACTAATATTATTGATAAAACCATCTTCAGGCCACATAGCTGGACAAAACTTTGACCCCTAAACCAGATATTTTAGAACTGGCATTGCCAACAGTCTGAGGCTAAGCACACATCTCGTCGGCGCCAGTTCCCAGCACAAGTTTCTATTTTGAACCAACAATGCTAACAATCTTTCGAAAGCCGTATTTTGAGAAAAAAAACCCTGGTCGCTATTATCGCAATAAAGCCAGAAATTGAGGATATACAGCCGCCCTTGAGTCATAGTGGATATAATCGATTATCTCGTCCGCCTTCTCCTTTTCGTTTCCTCGAACTGCCAAACGAGATCTGGGGAAGAGATCGGGTCAACCAGCAGCTACTTGAAGCGGCTCTCTGATGATGATGATGATGATGATGATGATGATGATGATAATAACAACCAACACCTTAAAACAATACACAACCAAGCAAATACAAAAGAGCTGCTTTGTTGAACGATCACAATAAGAGACAATAGAGCTACGATATTATCATATTGTTACTCGTCCTTTGCATTTTTACTCGCCGTTCTAGACTCGTGACAATATCCAGCCATACTACATACTAAACTGTCTAATAAGGTATATATCTTTCATACTGAATTATCTTTTTCTTTCTTTGATTATCTCTTGGTTTTGTTGAATACTTAACTTTTCCTCCCCTCAGATATCGACGAATGCTTGGTGAAATCGTCCTGCCGTGATGACCAGAAGTGCCGTAACTATGAAGGCTCTCACGAATGCAGCTGTCTTCCGGGATTCTTTGATAACGATAATTCATGCAAAGGTGCGAGCAGCATATTTTCTTAATATGCACTGAAACTCAGACCCTGTGTTTTGGTAAATTGCTTTGTTTGAGTTTCCGTGGGACCGTGTTTGTCTTTATAGATTTTACGAGGTTTTTTGGAGATTATTATTTTGTTGTATAAATGTACTTATCTTGTTAATTTTTCTTTCTTTATTCCTCCTTTTTCTAGAAAGCTTAATACTTATTTCAAACCCTACTAGATTGGCTCCATATAGTTATTTCAGGTGCCCAGCCATCTAATTTAAGTTAAATTCTTCCTTCTTTCAATGTAAATAAGAGTTATCAAATGGTGCGAATAAAATGTTGTTGTTGTTATTTTTGTTACCAAAACAAGGAAAGGACTGGCTCCGAGTTGCCGTAGATAATCTGATTAAGAAGTCAACACCGTCACAAGAAAGTTAACATTAAAATTACGAAGTCTCAAAGCGTTTGGTTAGATAAGAGTTTTTGAAGAGCGGCCTGAAGGAAACACCAGTAGAGGGGCTTTGTTGGATCGGAGAGAGTACTTAGATGACTGTTTTGTAAATATGAGAACCTTTATATAACTGGGTGCCTGGTTGTGGAGAGCCTTAAATGTGATAAGTAGGACTTTATACTGAATTTGGTATTTAACTGGCAGCCAATGTAGATCAAGGAGGACAGGAGTGATGTGACAGAACCGGTTCTTATTTGTAATGAGGCGTGCTGCTGTATTCTGAAGCTTCTGTAATTGTTGATGAGGGTGCCAGGAAGTCCATAAAGAAGCCAGTTGCGGCATTCTGAATCTTGCTAGTAATGAGAGCGTGGACAAGAGCTAGAGTAGACGTTGTTTCTGGAGATAAAAATTGTCTAATGTGTCTGGACGTGACTGTTAAACCACGGGGTACTTGCTCGCCGTACAGTAGATGTTTTTATGATTAACGGGGCATGTTGGTCGAGGACGGACTTCAGAGTGTTGTCATAACAACCCAACCAGTTCATCAAGATCGTCCGGTGGGTTTACCCACAGCTTAGACTGGGATAGGTGCGCCTTGAACTGAGGCAGGTCAATGGATTTGAGTTTTCTAAATGACGTGATGGTTATGGACCTAGGGGCAATAAACATTTGAACAATGTGGTCACATTTCAATAATCATTAGAATAAGAGACTACAGAGTTGTTTGGAGAGTGAACTGCCCCTCCAAACGATTGTTATTCGGTCAAACTGTGCTTCCGCACTTGGTAAGCTTACTCATTTTGACGTTGTATTTCTTGTGACGGAGTTCATTGTTTAGATTAATTATGCGAACTCGGACCCAATCTTTTTATGGTATCGACTAATTTTACTCGGCTTGCTTCGAAGCAATTTATTGTTGCTTGCTAATTCTAATGTTTTCATATTTTACAGCCGTCAAGGTGTACGAAGCATCTTTGAAAATTACTGGTGGTAAATATGCCCAGTATAAAGAAACGCTACAGGATAGAGGGAGCACAGAATTTAGGGAGTTGGCTAAGGTCGTCTGCTCTGAGGTATTACATTACTGATAGTCGTCAAAATCCATAAACGGACCATTCGTTTTGCTTGTCGTGAAGAGAAATAAGTTGGTGTTATTCGTTCTAACCTTGAACCAGTTGTCAAAAACACGTAAAATAACCTTGTGTTGTCTTAGAGTGTAGAAATGGTTGGTGTTATTTTTCCTAACTTTTGAGTCATTTGACAAAAAGCCGTAAAAGAAACATTCATTTTGCTTGTCGTGAAGAGTAGAAATGAGTTGGTGTTAATATTCGTTCTAACTTTGAACCAGTTGTCAAAAACACGTAAAATGACCTTTCTGCTTGTCTTAAAGAATATAAATGGTTGGTGTTATTTGTCCTAACTTTTGAGTCATTTGACAACTAGCCATAAAAGAAACATTCACTTTGATTGTCTTGAAGAGTAGAATAAATTTGTGTTATGTGTTCTAACTTTTGAACCAGTTGTCAAGAACACGAAAAAGGACCTTTTTGCTTGTCTTAAAGAGTAGAAATGATTGGTGTTATTTGTCCTCACTTTTGAGACACGGACATAAAATGAATATTCATTTTGATTGTCTTGAAGAGTAGACTGAAATGATTGGTCTTATGTGTTCTAACTTTTGAACCAGTTGTTGAAAATCCAAAACTTTTTGCTTGTCGTGAAGAGTAGAAATGGTTGGTGTTATTCGTCCTAACTCTTGAACCACTTATCGAAAACCAATAAACTGACCATTCATTTCGCTTCTCGTGAAGAGTGGAAATGATTGGCTTTATTCGTCCCAATTTTTGGACCAGTTGACGAAATCCCACCGAAAATGACCATTAATTTTGCTTGTCTTGAAGAGTTGAAGTGTTTGGTGTTAACTATATCATTCTCTAAGTTGTGAATTCTCGTAACAATGATTTGAATCTTTATTTCTTTTAGTTTGACGACATTTATGGCCGATCCAATTTACTATCATCCTACTTTGGTTGTGACATAATCCGCTTCTCGTAAGTCAGTACATTTTAGGTTGCTTTGCTGTTTAGGGAAGGGGTAAAAACTTTGGAAATCAGCAAGGACCCAACATTTACTGGTTTAGATGGTGGTTTGCGTAATCAATCGAAATTAGGAATACAAGAGAATGGACTAGTGACTGAATTGGTGCCTTAGTATTTCAGGTCTCAGCTGATGGACGAATTCTGACCAAGTACCTGTCACCTTTGCGTATTTAGAGAAATTTGTAATTGCTAAGATTTTCTTTGTAAAAACTTTCCGGCAAAATGTTACTTCATAGTTTTGCTTTTAAGAACGACGATGGCGTGAGGAGCCTGTGTTAACAAGCTTACAATACAATACAATACAATACAATACAATACAATACAATACAATACAATACAATACAATACAATACAGTAATTTATTAGTTCTTCCAATCGGATTTTTCAGAACCAATTTACAAGGTAAAAGTCTGCCTAATCTATCTAATCTATCTAATTTACAACTATGATAAAATGCAACCTAATTTACAACTTTAATAAAATGCAATCATGAATAACAATAGTTAACATTAATAATAGTTTGCTACTAGTAAAAAATGAAGTGCTCTATGTGCTGAGGTCTTCTTTAACATTTCTCTTGAACTCTCGGATATTTCTAGATTTCTTAGATTTCTGGCTTAGCGCATTGTAGTCCTTTATTGCATGATAGAAAAAGGAGCGCTGAGCATAGAGGTACGGCAGAAGTTTAAGTTAAGATGGTTGTTGTTTCTTGTCCTGTAACTGTGCGCTTCAGAGCGAGTAGACACTTTGTTGGTAAGATAGGCAGGTACTAGATTATTGAGACATTTATATATCATGACAGCATCCCTTACTTTATACTTCATAAGGGGTCGTCCATTTTTTCCATCATTTTCACGAGCGTATAAAACGTAGTCTCCTTACAGATTCACCTTCCCTACTCCCAAAACGTACAAACTAAAATTATGGTGAAAAATGAGGACTTTGCAACTGGGTTGCAAGTGTACTTAAAATAAGGCCTTCAAAAAGAACGCTTATTTTTTTTTTTAAAGTATTTATCTCCTTTCTTTAAATAATTATTACTTACAGACACATTATAAATTGAAAACAAAGTAAGAAAAGAGATAGGGCACTATATAGAAATCTAATTGTGTGTCCTTTAACAAATCTTAACAGCTAAATATACAATATATGGCAGGAGAGGAAGGAAAAAATAAAAATAGATTAAAAGAAATCATATCTTAACTAGAGAGAATGAGCATTAAGTGATTAATATGAGGAGATAACTAGTACTGCGAAAGGTAAAATTTTGAAGAGCTTTTTGGCTGGTTTTGTACGTATTGATAAAGGAATATTGTTCCAAAATATGTGCCAATATCAGTAGGACAAAATTTTCTTATATTAGTTCTAAAAGATTGCAAAGATGCTTCTTAGTCATTGGTTACACTTCGTGTAGAATAATTACGTTTCTCAGCCACCAGAGCTAGATTATATTTATTAGTTTTTCCATTGTGAAGGTGATCGTAAAACAGTAAACTTGTGTGAATTTTTACAATATCCGGAAATTTCAAAAGACTCAAGTTTGCATAGTGAGGAGTTATGTGGGTTTGTAAAGGAACGTAATTATTAATGATTCGAACAGCCTTGTTTTGAGGCTTGACTATTTGATCCAAGGGACTACAATGATTACAATAGTAGGCAACCATATAATAGTAGATATTTGATAAAGATTTTACCCCAACACAGCGTTTGACCTTTTCCATGATATTGATACTCTTATTAATTTCATCAGCGATGTAATCTATGTGGTCATGCAATGATAAGTGACTATCGATAATTAGTCCTAAAGACTTTACACTCGTTGATTGCTCAATGTATTGATTAGCCAACTTTACAGGAAGACTGATTTTATAACTAAGAACGCTTAGTAAGCGTTTTGTGGGGATTATTGCACAATATTTCTTGTTCATTTATTGCACTCATATTTCTCTAAATCTATTCTGCTTAAACAGTATTCAATAATCATCAGTCTTTATTATTTTGAAAAGTGTCCGCTTGTGGAAATGATGAAAAACAGGATGCCCCTAAGGATTTTGATCAGTTCATGTGTACGTGCTCATGATTTTTGCAAATTTACGTGTGAAACTAATTATATAGAGCCAAGTAACTTGATGTTTACCTTGGCCCCCGCTTATGGTTGATGACTCATCTTCAATTCTTTCCTTTCGTCTGAACACGTGCAGACTCACGCATCCTAAATTATCGCGACGGGCGATATCTCAGGACAAGTGGGCTATATATGGAAGGAAACCAAAAATTTGTTTTCGCTTCAACTGTTGGCGGGTCACTTCTGACCCTCTGGCTCTACAGCACAGTCAGCTAATACTGCTAAGTTGGCTGAAAGGATGCCTCTCCTGGGGATCAGGGGGAGGGGGGATGGAGAGAACAACTACCTCACATATACATGGGCTATTTAACAATTATTCCACAAACGCGCGTTGGATATGAGCTTTTAGATAGCGGACGAGGTGCGGAGCACCGAGTCGG
>JAOEHT020159131.1:0-11808 GCA_025448195.2 Parazoanthus atlanticus
TTAGTTGATTTTCAGCCATTAAAAAATATATGGCAGTTAAGAACAAAATAAGAACATTTTGAGCCTCAAATTGCTGACAAAAATAAGAACATTGAGCCTGAGCAAAATTTTACTGGTTCTTAATAAAAAAAAAGTGTATGACTTCAGAGATAGAACCGAAAACTTCAACATATAATCTTGTGTAGGTTTTTTACATTGGTTTGAATTCTCAGTGTTCATTCCTTTTTTCATATGGTACGTTGTCCCTCACCCTTCAGGGAAAAAAAAACTAATAAGGGAGTTATGCCTAGAAGGGACCATGAGTCGTCCCATTGCTTGAGCTCCCCCTGCCTTCCATCCGCAGCAACTCCAAGTTAATAGAGGACATTTTGTATTCAATTACAGAGCGACTCGGTCTAGTGCACTCATTTATATAGAAGCCTTTTTCATATTAAAAAAAAGTTGAGGCTGAAAAACAGCCAACATTTAAGACCATGTTAAGAACACGCCCCAGACTGAGACAATGAAAGGAACGTTTACTTATAACTACACGTTTTGAAAATAGAACTGAGAATGGCTACTAAAATATCGCGAGAGAGCAGTGCAATTTTACATTTGAATTTGGTAAAGTATGCTTCGTTCAGGTATATAATAAAAGCCCACAATTCCCTTCGACCTTAGAATGCATCATTGTTCTCAGACGGCGTACGGTAACCTCGTTTCCAGGCAACTATGGACACGTTTAGGCGTGGTGTGGTTACCTAGGGTGTGGGTAGCCACCCGCAGATTACCGATTAGTTGCCTAGAAACGCGGGTAGGTTGGGTGCAAGAGCCGCTGACCTCCAATGCTCGAGTTGTAAGCCACGCCCACTCCACAGATTCCATTGTTTGCTTCGGCTGCCACCTCGCCTGCACACTTGGTACCATGACTTCACGGCCACATACAAATCAACAAGACAAACGAAGTGTTCAGAAATTAAACTCAGTCTGAAGTAACAAATTGACTCTGCTAGCTTACAGAAAGATTAGGAATGTTCTTACCAGCATAGGGTTGTTATTTGGTTCTTCATTTTTGTTATTTGTCAGCAGATCACCATCAATTTTACCTTGAAAAGAGGGAGCCGCAAATAAAGTCACTCACCAGTTTTCAGGATTACGATAGTCAGGCATGGGATCCGAGTCGAAGCTGTTGAAATCAAAGCTTGCATCAGGGTCCTAGGATGCAATACAAACGAACCATGAAAGGCGATTTGATATCTGTAGGAAGGGTTTATATGATATCGGTTGACTGAGTTTCATTCCAGTACGACTTCATCTTAGTTTTACCCTGAGACTCTAAATTAGTTTACATTATAACTTCTAAAATCTCATTCTGGTATGAGTTTAATAATCCGGAATAATTTCATCCTGGTAGCTGCACCAGATCGAAATGTTCGTTTCGGAATGGAATCTTACCGCACGTTGCACAGGTATCGTGTATAAAGCCGGAGGCACGAGCTTATTCTGATAAAGAATTAAGCAAGTAGGTTGGTTGGGCTGATCCGAGCTTGTTCATATTTCGATCCACTTATGTTTTTACAGCACTTTTCTTCCAGAATGAGAACGTCTATATAAACTCTGTTTTAGTCATCGCATGTAGTTGGTATCGAATTTCCCAAACTCATACTTATGGTAAGCTGGTCTTACCCGACTTTTCTACTGTAAATATCTCACTGACTTCAGCTCGATCAAAAATTGGATTTGACACTAAGCCCGGCCCAAGGGAAGCAAGTATCCTAATCTGACCTACCTTTGCGTGTACTCACTTGCGCAAACGCCACTGTAACGTTATTTGCGAGCATTTAATTCACGTTTGTATAGAAAGTTAAGTTCAGTTGCATTCAATTTCGCAAATAGTATCATTTCGAGAACTACAAGGTGATTATGAGAAGTTAGCAAGAAAGTGAGGCCAAGTCGGATCCCCAAGAATGTTGAAATAAACTAGTTATAAATTGATTTTAAGTGTTTTAAAATGTTGTGATTTTAATCTTCTTGGAGATTAAAGTTTTGTGAGAATTAAATCACAATTTTTGAAAAATCGCAAAAATTACGAAGTTAAGTACGCACGAAATCGAGCCATAATAAGGTACACGTTTTTTATATTAAAGAAAAACTACCTTTATAAGAAAACTGCGGCTTGTGGATGTATACTCAAGTTTTAAAAACAAATTATGAAAAGAATCAGGTTTACGCTTTGTTAAAGTAGAAAGCTGGCGTTTCATATTGTGTTTGGTCATACCACACATTTGCCTTATATACTCGCCAACGCAGAACCAGTCAGTCAAGCCCCGTCCACACGCATGCGTTTTCATTTGAAAATGCTACTTTTTTTCTTCCGTTCTAGCCTCCTGTCCTACACGTAAATGATGAAAACGAAATATGCGTTTCGTCAGAAACGGAAGTTTTCATTCTCGGAGCCCTTGGGGCAATTAGTGTCGGATTCAGATTCATATTTTTTTTCCACAGAAATTTACATCAATTAAAGTATGTTCTAAAGTAATGCAAGAAAACGTGGGGGTGCACGCATTAAAACCCGACATGGTTATATTGGACATTCGTGCACCCTTTTGGTTTAAGAACGATAACATTGATATGCATGTTAACTAAACTCTTGATGGAAATTAAGGTGGATGATACAGTAATCGTCACTATAGATAACAGAAAAGTAACTAAATAAAATAAATGCAGAACGAAGGGAGGCCAAGGGGGTGAAAAAGTATAACTTTTGAAAATTCCGTTTTCATTTACTGGTACATGGTTTGGACAGCGAAAATACAACCTTTCGAAAACGTTGACATTATACGTAAAACTGATGTTACATGGAAAAACGATTTTTAGCGCAACATTGTCAAAATTAAGATCGTGTAACATGGCGCATGGTTACGATTTTTAGTGCTATCTTATTGCGGCAACATGTTGCAGGTTTTTGGACATTGTTTCCGTTACGCGTGTTGCACAACATGTTACCCGGTAAGAAAAAACATGTTCGCTGTACCTTTTTATATACTATGACCTATGTCAAATTCGCACTGTGTAACATTAGGACCTTTAACGAAGGTCTTAAGGTTGTTTTCGTGTGAATGCAAAGCTGTTAATGGTCTGGATATGTCTTGACTTGATTCAGTGTGTTTCATATGAAAAATAATACTTGTCCACATGGATAAGTTTGCGAAAAGTTATATTTTCAAACAATGAGAATTGAACGTGATTGTAAATGTTCAATATTTAGAATGTCAATAATACGTACATATAAACATCCAAACTCCAAAAGTTCTTGCACAAAGTAACTAAAATCTTACACTGAGGAAATTTTTTTAGACATAATGAAAACCAAAAACTACTGTAATAACAACCAAAGGCACTTGCAACTCACTGATTGGAAACGCATATATGTCTTAAGAGTCAAAGGCAGAGATAAAGAAAACAAAACATTTTTAAAATAAAAACGTAATTAGAGACAAAACTTACATAATTTCTCTTCAAATCTGGATGGCTGTGATCGACTCCTGAAAGAAAGGTTTTGTTAAGATTTTAGTTTTAGCATCATACATATTTCGCTCATTACTAGCCAGTTCACTGTAACTTGATCTGGTAACTAATACCAAATGTATATGAACCGATCGCAACTGCTGCATAATTCAAACGTAAGCATTTCATACTCGTGTACATTTGATTTGTAAATGTATATCCTTATACAATACAGTATAAAAAAGTTTATAAAAGTTTATTTATAGATGTATAACTAAAAACTGTCATGAACCTCAAGAAATAAGCGGTGGAGAAAAACTATAATTGAACAACTAAGATTGTTATAAAAACCGGGATCTCGGGCTGTCCACTGAGGATGCAGTTTTCCAGTGCGTTGAGCAAAACTCTTAGCATTCTATGATATTGTTGAAAGTTAGATATTAAAACTGAAGATGCCAATGACAATGTCGATGCAAATAAGACTCGTCAAGTGCTTCTCTAACCCCCCCCCCCTCCCAGACGCCACCCACTCCCTCTCTTAGTCTTAGTGTGTAACGAATACAGTAGAGAACTCGCAATTACCTTGCAAAATACTAACTACTGTCCAAGAAAATATATTGCGAGAGAGCAGTACAATTTGACACTGACTTTTGCACAGACGTCCATTCATTGTTTAAACCATAAATGAAAATATAAAAAAACATCTTCAAATGAAAACAAATTTAAGAACATTGAGCTTCAGCTGAAAATTTAAAGACGTTGTTACAAAAGAGCAACGTTTAACCTGTCTCACATGACCATCACTACCGTCATAATTCAAACGTAAAAATTTCATTGTTACTATAATTTCTTGTTACTATAATATCATCATTGATATTACCATTATTCATATTATCATAATTCAAATCACATACCGTCGTCCAGTATTGACAGTACGATGCCTTTGCCGGAATACCCTCGTGCCCAGGCCGGTAGAACATTGATATCGACCCCCATGGGTCCGGACGACTGGCCCAGGTTTTGCTAAACAAACGTAAACAAAAATAAACTTTGTTGGCAGTGCAGAAAAACATCGAAGAATTATTGAGCGCTGAAATTAATTAACGTTTTTGGTTTGGTAGATACCAGTTACCTTAATATGGCCCATTTAAACGGATCCAACATGTTGGGCCAACACCATCCAACATCCAACATGTTGGTCCAACACTATTCAACATGTTGGTCCAACACCATCCAACATATTGGTCCAACACTATCCAACATGTTGGTCCAACACCAGCCAACATGTTGGTCCAACACCATCCAACATGTTGGTCCAACACCATCCAACATCCAACATGTTGGTCCAACACTATTCAACATGTTGGTCCAACACTATTCAACATGTTGGTCCAACACCACCCAACATGTTGGTCCAACACCATCCAACATTGTTGGACGCAACACGTTAGATCTGTTTGATTACCCTGTTGGATGATTTTGAAAGAAGTGTGATGATTTTGATTGGTTTAATCTTTCCTTGCAAGTGGACAATTTTGGATCTGTTTAAACAGACTTTTATACTTAGATATTGCCAAATCTAAATTTGCGCGTTTTTTGCGAAGAAAAAATGCGAAATTTGGTGTTGCGAGCATTTTATGGCGTTAAAATTTGAAGGCGCAAACATCTGATGTCAACAGATCAACTAAGCTTCTTTAACCATGTTATACGGTTCTTTTTCTTTAGTTTCACTGTTGTCACCATCACGTGCCGATATTCTTTACAAGTCATGTATACTTCGTCTTCGAGCAAGTTAGCCGTTTAGATTTTAGCTAAAGGGAAAAAACATTAAAAGATTCTTTCATTCATTTGTTGTCTTCTTATATTTTTCGCTTTTCTTTTTTGAAAGGAGCCTTGATAGCAACAAGATTTATGAAGTCGCGAAAAAAAAATAATTCGATTTCTGCAAATTTACGAAAATTGCGAAAATTAAATCACGCTAAAATGTCTTAAACTCAAAATTGCGAAATTTTGATGTCGCGGATATTAAGTGTACTAAACAAGGTGAACTCTTGGCCTGTAGATGCAACGAAAATCGTTGTCTGTGGCGATTTTTTGTTCAATATGATTATAGCAGTATCGTATTGCCTTTAAAACAAAGTATACATTCGCAGTCTGTTTAGTCGTTCGAGGGAGGCCGAGTTGTTTAGTTGTTCAACTAGAACGAAGTAAACAGTTTCTTGTGATCTTTTTTTCAAATCTTTTTCTTGATTTCTTTTTCAAATCTCACACTACTTCAAACATTCTTCAAACTGTCAAGTCTTTAGACTTTTTCCTTTCAGTGTGAAACGTCTTGAATTCTTGCTGTCATTTGGGTCAGTTTTCAATTTTCACTAGTGTACACTGTTCGCCCGCTAGTGTCTTGCTACTCTCAGCATTTACACAGGAAACCGAGATTCGTGTTTCAGTGAATGGCTGCTATTGTGTAAACAAAATGTTTGAAGCTGCAAAGTAGGAGATTTTGTTGGTTTTGTTCCCTCGAGCCCTCAAAATGTTCAGTATGTCTTGCATATGGAAGCTGTTTTCCCGGGAAGGGGAACTCCCTCACATGAACTATATAGGTATGTGCGGCGCCAAAGGGTATAGTTTTCGATCCGCTTTGGTCCGAAATTGGGTATAGATTTTTATATTTTGGGTTAAAAGTGGATATCGTGCCGTATGGACGTACGTTCTAATTCTGAAATAGCGTCAGATCTGAAACTGGGTGGGAAAATTTGCATAACTTGGTTTAAAACCGGGTAAAATCACCCACACCCACCCCAAGTGCTGTTTCAGAGATTGCCACTTAATTGGTGATTTCTACATTCAACTACAACTACAACATTCAAAGTGCTTACCAGATACCACTGATCTTTGAAGTGCGGGTCTTTTATAACCACCGCCGTATCACGCTCTACGTAGTCTGCAGTGTCACGCAAGATCTCATCTTCCCCAGGAATTCTATGACGCTTGCTGCGCTCGAGAATTCTTTGCTGCTCAACCCATTTTACCTGTAAGTAGTAATTTGTAACTCAGTTCTAGCTCTTTATACCAGCTTATAAGTCACAATCTTTTCAATCTAAAGTTTATGTTTGGCCAAATGAAACTCGCAAGTCGATAGAAGTAAACACAAATTCGCAACTTGTGTTCAACTTGGGTTTGGCTACCATTTTGCACC
The DNA here is from genome assembly GCA_025448195.2 of Parazoanthus atlanticus. Lineage (NCBI taxonomy): Eukaryota > Metazoa > Cnidaria > Anthozoa > Zoantharia > Parazoanthidae > Parazoanthus > Parazoanthus atlanticus. The sequence continues at coordinate 6,683 of JAOEHT020159131.1, forward strand.
GACTTACATCGACTTTTTCTGACTTGCATCAACTATAAACGAGCTCAAACTGAATGCAAACGGTGCAAATTCCTCTGATTTGCGTCGACAGCATACAAACTGGAGAACCTGTTTGGCTGCATATTCAGCAAGTTCTATCAAGTCATGATCATTTGAAGGCGAGTTCGTTTGGCCAAAATTTTATACTTTGTGTAAACCTGAATTATCGTCAGTCTTAAGCATTTCGTAGTTCCTTCAGCTAAATGGGAAATCCTTTGTGCTAAACCGGGGCTTACTTGCGAAAAAAACTATTATTTCAATATATTATACCAAGCCGACTATTGAGTACTACTGGTAATGAATACTTTATGATTCAGATATGTTATTTAATAAACAACAAAAAGACCAAATGATTCTCTTAAATGCCGAAGGGCGGTTATCTTAAAAACCGGCAACTTTTATGGATAAACGTCACTTATGGATCTCCTTCGTTTTAGACAGACTTACTCCTGTGACTTTGCTTTGCTCCGGAAAACCTGTAAAATCAGTCGGCTGAAAACTATTCGGGAGCCCAGCTACCACAAGCTGTATGTTGTAAACTCACCCTAAATCTTACTTCGGATCAGTAATCATTTTATTGCGGTTTACTGCGAGATTGCATTTATAATTTATCTCGGGTTTTTTTCCTATTCCAGTCTGAATACGGTCAATCAAAAGCACCTAAGGTCAGTATACGTGGATATATCTGACAGAAAGTAAGTCTCAGATGTTGGGAACCGCCTTTGAATGTATAAAGTCACATTCAAAATCGCTATTTTGTAATCACACAGCTTCAAAACCCTTTTATGATAACATTTGAAGCGAAAATGCTCAAGTATTATGTTCGGGCTCGGCCAAAAATTGACGTTTCTATAAAATTGAAAAAGTATATTCAGTGACAACTTGCTACATATAACGAATTAAAGAGCCCGGTGCCTTATATTTTAGTTTTCTAAAACTGATTTTTTCCCGGCTTGACGGGGCGTTTCCAATTTGTAAGAGCAAGCTAGATCAGAGAGGTGATCGATCTTAAAAGCGCTAACAGAAATGAAACTCATCAGAGATGAGTCTTTTTATCAGAACGACTCAATCTTTGCTACTGTTGCTAGTTGTGTTTATATTTCGAAACAAGAACTGGTCGGAGAGGCGACCAAATAGTTTGAGAACTGACAAACACAGAAATACCATGACGGGACTAGATTTAGAACATACACAAAAATAGAATGGGCAGACAAAATTTAGAACATATCTAGAAATAGAATGGGCCAGCCAAAGTTTAGAACATAGATATATAAATAGAATGAAAGGACCAAGTTTTGGAACAAATCTACAGAATTCGTACGGCCAGACTAACTTTTGGATGGAATAGAAAAATATTATGGACCAAATTGTGGATCAAGTACGGAAATAGTATGGTCGCACTTTCTTCGATCAGATACAGAAATAGTATAATTGGCGGGCCAAATTTTGGACGATATATAGAAAAATAATGTCCAAACAAAACTGATTTGGGAACGAATAAACAAAATCAATTTTCAAATTTATAAACATATATAGAAATAACAAGACACCGGCCTCAAAATAACTATACCGGATTTTGGCTCTCAGTTTGTTAATTCATAACAACTAAAACAGACAACATCGTTTGTATAAAGTAGTGTTTCATTCTTTGTTCAAATTAAGGTATCGGAAACAAAGATTGCCCTTTTCATGCATGAAATCCCACGTAAATACTTTTCCCGCTCCATATTTCATAATCAAAATTCAAGTTCACTACATTTTCCATTTTCCTAGAACTATGATGTATAGTTACTAAATCTAGTATATTATATTTAATTGACAAATTTATTGAACAAACTAAGTTTTAAACTGTGGTCGAAGTGCTTCGAAGTGTTAACAAAGGTTAACTCAATAAAAAAGAGAAACCTGCTCTCATTGTCGTTCGAAATAATATGGACGTTTGTAAAGGTCACGTTGAAGCCTCCAAAATACTTTTGCCTTAGAGTTTGAGAAACGATCATCTAATCTTAAGTACTGTCTTCAAACTTGTTGCAATAGTTTAGCAGTCGTCTGCTGCCAAGGCTATAAAAAGAATAATCGAGTTTCATGGATAAAACTTGCGGTCACAGACCGGAGGTCAGCTTTGCTCGCCGGCCACCTGTCAAACCAGTGAAACCAGACCAAAACAAAGAACCCGATATAAACAGTGCCCCCGAACACTTAGTTACCTTTGGTTCTGATAGAAGACTCTCGCTATGGTTGGACACGCTTCTCCGGCCCCTTCGCCTCACCGCAGCGTGTTTAAAATTGTAAAATCCGGGCAAACTGCCAATCTGTGTGCAGAGAAGGGGAAACCTTAATAAAAGTCAGGCTCTTGTCAAACCAATACGTTTTTCAGTAAACAAAAACCGGTACTTTACAAATTAGAAGTATAGAACACTATGAGAAAGTTGATTCGAGCTTTTGTATGCAGATTATCCCGATGCTTGAAGTATCAAATCAGTCCTCGATTGAGCTGAAGTTTTTCTGAAAAATAAACACAATGTACAAATCATAAAATTAGCTCTCCTACCTGTCCTTGATTGATAAAGCCATGCTTCGTGGCGATTTCGTTAACAACCTCAAGATCACCAGCTTCTATGTGTACCGCCCACGAGTTTGTAAAATGGATTTCATCTTCGCTTTCTTCATTTCCAAGAGAAATCTCAAGAAATACGAGAATGAGCAGAAAAATGTGCATCTCCGGCCGACTGACATTTAGGCCTCATACCTGATGGCTACTCATCCTCACTCAGCTCAATATAGAAAACTAATTTCTCCCGCCGATCAAAGATCAAATATTCTTACCCAACTGGAGATTGTCTCGCTTTCACGCAAGCAATTCCGTATCCATATATGGGTATGTTGCTATGGAAACAGTGTTCTCTCAATGTTCAGACTTTCCAATTTTTCTATATTTATTACATTTTCACTCGTTTAAAACCTGAGAATTCCGTAGTTCTTTTCTATCGAATTAAAAGTAGACCGGTTATTAGTAGCAAGAACTGTTACTAAAACTGAGATACACAGTTTGGTCGTTTTATTTAATGCATGGCTTGAAGTGATACGAGTCTTAAATTTTTGTCAAATTAATGTCATCTAAAATTTATCAGTTGAAGGATGAAGATATAAAAAAGACGATATTGATTGCGGCAATCTAGACAGACAGTTATGCGCATGATGTTAATACTAGTACAAGCGTATAACTGGATTCGTATAGCAAGTGAACCAGTGCGAGAAAATTCAATGAAAACTCGAGCTTTGGGCCGTTTCTGTGAAGCCATACGTTTCCTTGGGTTATGATTTTCTACACAGGCGTGAATTTAAGCGTGTGATTAAGTGACCCGTAAAGATCATCTCGGTGTGTGCTCGACTTGTCAAGTAAGTGCGGTCACCAACTAGGTCACTCGTCCGTACGCGTTGACATTAACGCTTCGCTAGCAACTAGAAAACCGTTTAAATGGAAATGTACCAGTCTAAAACAATTAAAGGAGTTGTTTTACGGCTGAATCGGTTGATTTTCTTATTTTTCAGCAGTTAAATTCTAGTTTATCCAAGTAAATTTAAAGAAAACGTCCCAACCAACCAAAAAGATCTTTTGATCAATTACTTCTGCACGTCAAGGTTTGATGCATTTTAAACCGCTTTATTGCTTCGTGTTCCCGGCCGGAACAAAAATCAAGATGATCCGCACAGCAGGACAAATAACTACAGGCCCAGGTTAATCTCCAACTAAAACAGACCACCCGTACCATTTGCCAGGCGAAAACTTAAATTGGTATCTGAACTGTGCCTGTTTGCAGAAATTGATTTTCTTGCTATTAAACCTTGCCGTAAAAAGGCCCTTCAATGAACATACTATTTTGTTAGAGGACTAACAGGTCTCACCAATCCGATCGGAGTAGAAACAAAGTTAATGAAGTTAATGACTCCATCTCAACGAATTCCGAAATGACGGTAAACTGCGGGGGAGGGGGATGGTCTTACTGACATAACATTGCGAGAGGAAAGTACAGTTTTGCACTTTGGCAAACCGATTCAGTATCTTTCTTATTCAACAAATTATTTTTGTATGTAAAAAGCCGTCACTTAGGTCTAACCAGCTCAAGTCTTACTTACAGAGCAATGCATTTAGATTGCGAATTCTATTCAGTTAGATGTTAGGACTGATACTAAACACATTCCGATTGAAAATACACTTATAAAATTTATCATAAACAAAAAACATAAGAACATTTTTGAGAGCATTTGAGGTTGAAATCCTAAAAACGATTATGAAAGTTCAGCCTCAACATCTAAAAACAGACGTTATGAAAAAGAGTGTGTTCTCGGACAACTACTTTGTTTTCAGAGTTCTCACAGTATAAAAAATTCGGATATGTTTCTTTGTACATTAAATCTCTGCTCTGTCTAGATCTTCGGTCAGAAGCAGAATTCTGATCACCGTTCAGTCAGTTACGATGGTTCCCAAGTGTCGGAGTGTGTTAATTTGTCAGTTATTCTTATTGTCAGCTGTTCGACCGGCCCAGTCTTTCTTTTCAAAGCAAGTAAAAATGCATCAGAAGTTTGGCTCTGTTCGCGAATGGACACGCGCAATTCACGGCTGACCAGTTAAAATTAAAATGTTTTATCCATGATCATGTGTATGACTAGAATGAAGAAAAAAACTAGATACGACCTTCACTTCACTTCACTTCACTTATAATTTATTTGTGTAACCTCGGTAAAACCGACCTGCTTAACTAATATCATCGTCCACATGCATACACAGTATGGCCCTTATTCCCGCCAGACATTCAAAGAGAGCCCGCGTTAGCATGTAGCTGACAACAATAACAGTCTCTATTTTGACCCATTTTAACATATTACAAATTATAACGAAATAAGATAAATTGAATTAAGTAGGGTACAGGGCGTCCAAAAGAACCATAAGGGCTTGTCTAGGTTGGACACCTTGTGTTAAGATATAGTAGATGTGAATTATTTTAATGGATCGGTAGGGTAGGGCAAACACACATACATATACATACATACATACATACATACATACATACATACATACATACATA